>JAGPOY010005133.1:13863-24869 GCA_018983105.1 Silene uniflora | reverse complement strand
GAAGAAGAAAAGAAGGAGAGGTCTTAAAAATGGGAATTCTATGATGGAAGGGGCAAAATATGAAGACATTACCCCTTCTGATGTCATCAATGTGGAACCTAACATTCCTAGTGTAAGTTTGAGCTCACCATCCAGTGGGGTAGTGACGTCTTGCGCTTCCTCTATTTGTGACAATTTTTCTCCTCCTCACAAGTTTCCTCCTCCTGTTATCCCTGAAGCTCGGGAGGATTCAAATGATTGCCAGCCTTTCGTTTTTTCGGCTCGCCCTAAAAAGAGTAAGATTTCCTCGTATAGGAAACCATCTCGCGCTCGGTTTACTCCTATGCCTCGCAGGTACCCCTCTTCTCATCATGTGCAGGAGAAACGGAGAATCACCATTTCCAAGAAGAATGAAAGCCAAGGGGATGAATCTCCAAGACGCAATTTATCTACTTTCTCTAAAAGTAGATCTCTCTCCCTGAATTTTCTACGTCCTCGTGGCGTAAGTGTGTCTTGTTGCAGGTCCTCCCCTAAGCCAAGTTGAAAAAGAAGAGAAAAGGAATGTTCGTGCAGTTGGCCATTGTTGATCGTCCCTTTAAAAAACCTTGTTTGGTTGTCGAACCCCTCTGTAGTTTAAATTCTGTTTCTAATAATGTACCGACCCCATATGTTAGTTGTATCCCTAGGTCGTTTAATAATTTTGCTCATGGCCTTGCATGTAAGGCTATGACTAGTTAGGATAACCTTTTTTTACAGCTGCCAAAAAAAAAAAAAAAAAAAAATAGTTTGTCTCTCAATCATAAGGTGCCTCAATTGTCATATTTGGAATAGGTTAGTCCAAATGTATTGGCCGGCTATATGTAAGACTATTCAAACCAAACATACACCGAAATGCCAAATAGCCTATTTCACAAATTTTCATTTTAGAGGGTTATATGTAATCATTAAAAAATGGTCACATTTCTACCTAAAAATTTGACCTTTTTTTAATGTTTACTTATCTCACCATAAAAAGGTCATATTTAATATATGACCTGAAAGCCTTAGACGAAAATGGTCGTCTGAAATGAGATCTGTTGAGCCTATTTCCCCTTTATATATTGAGTACAACTTTTTAATAACTAGTCAATTTCTTTTATATCCAATTTAAATTTTATGGTACTTTGAATGTACTTTAGAATTTAGATTACTTCTGGGTTTTCAATCAGTTATTTACTAAAATATTTTAAACCGATTTATTGGTTCAGAGAATCGGAGCTTGAATTAATCCTACTAAACTAATAAAAACTTGGCAAGTTCCTTAAAACTTAACTTTCACATATTAGTTCCTTATCTCTATAGCTTTAGTCCTTTCACTCTCTTTTTTAGTCCTTTCACTCCTTTGAGTCTTCCTATTATGATTAATTCCAAGAAAGACTCCACTAAGAAAAGAACATGTGGAAAAAAAAGGTTGAAATGATTAACAAAGTAATTGTAAACCAGCTACTATAATTAGCAGCCAAGCAAAGTATACATACATGACATGAGGGACCCCATAAAATGTCTTCAAATGACAAGAACAAGTAAATAGCTTGTGACGTTGACGCCTCACACTCTATTTAAATAATGTTAAAAATAAAAGAGGGGTGTGACTTATGAAAGGTAATAAGTTTGTAACTGTTAAGAGCCAGACTTGCTGATTCTCATCTGCTAAATATGAGTAGTTTTCAAACTTCTAAGGGAGATTCGACCCTGGTGAAAATTATGCCCACGAGTGCATCGACAAACGACGGTTTAGGATATCATTTTACTTTATTCCAGTGTATTTCAAAGTAAAAAATAGAATCACTGAAAAATATGCATATTTTGGTTCAAAATAAGGTGCCCAAGTGCCATACCATGTCCGAGTGTCGAATGTCGGACACGGGTACACGAGAGAATTAGAAGAGTCGTAGTAACATAGCCTGAAATGCACAATAACCTGTCGTAGTAAGTAGTAACTGAAGGCGGTAATATAACAATCGGCTATATATCAGTGTTACTTCGACTATTAAGTATTAACAGCTAACATGAGAATGACAGTTCAGAAATTGATGACTTTGTTTAGGTTATATACAAGTTGATCATGATTTAGGCTCTTATTCAATATTGATCAGTTTTGATTAGTTTAGTACAAAGTTGATCAGGGTTTCGACTTTTAAGGTACTCAAGACAGGGAAATGATCCTAAAGCGACAAACGAAATGTAGAAGAATCGGGATTGATATCTCGAGCTACCTGGAGAAGGTGTTCGATGTCAACTTGAGGATAATGCTGTAAGAGATACAAGTTGTCTGCAAAATCGCCCTCGAGTAATCTTCTCTTGATGCATAGTAGCATTGCACAACAAACCCGTAGAAGCATGTCCTGTAAAAATAAAGTATGAACCAGATGAATTCATACTGTAATACAGAACAAATACCGCGTTGAGATTTTCTTAACAAGTAATAAGAACAATAAAATACAGACCTGAACACCAGAAGGAAAGCTCAAAAGTGAATCCCATATTCTCAATACAGTATTGAATGGAAATTCTTGACTGAGTAGTAATGTAATCCATCTGAATGCATAGAATTGCGGATTAACCTGCTACACATAGTCGCCAACGTAAGTTAGGTTCACTCCAATATGAATGAATGCATATAAATAACAACCAATCAGGGCATATGTTTAATATCATGCATGCCTTCAAGAGTTTCAGGATGAGTTACCTTGCTATGAAATTCAAGATGCCGCCATAGCTCCTCATCGTTGGCTTTTAACATCTCATGGAGTCTCGAGAGTGTAGAATGGATCCCGACAGAGCTATGATTGTCCAATTCTTGGCAAAAGTGATCAACAGAATCACTTAAGAGTCGAATAAAACATCCAAAACTGTCCGCTTCAGAGCTGGCCTGCATTTTATAATGCGCAATATGAAAAAAAGGGTCACTGACAAGGTAACAGCAGGTGAAAAGAAGGAAGTTTTTTCTTACAGCATTTTCCTCATCAGTGTCAGTACTAAATACGTAGTATATTGGTGCCAGGACCTCATTCATCCCTTGCACATAACGAGTCGTAGGATTGAGCTTCGCAAACAGAAGAAGTATGTTTCTCATCGATTCCTGAATATATCATACAATCAAGATTCAAGTTCAATGCATAATGACAGCATTGTCAACATAAATTCAAGCATATAAAATGGCACTGTATAAGAGTGCGCAACATTCAGATACCTTATTTTTGTTGCTCAATGAGGAGTCCCCAGAAAAGAACCTCAATTCTGGGTGTGTACGCTGCAGGTCTCGATCAATTTGCTCTTCAACCTGAGTGTACTATAAGCATTGCACTGTCACGGATTAGCAAACATATACAGAACTTGGAGCATGTCTTGTCTACAACGGTCTCACATGAATAAACAACCAGAACTATGTATTTCCCATTTAGTTATAGGGTTGATGGACCACGGATAAGGGTTCATCTAGCTTAACTAGAGGTCTCGCGTTTAATTTTTCAGGAATTTTAGGGGCGTTAAAACTCAGGAGGAAACTTTTTCGGTTCAAATTCTCTAATATCGTTTGTGTACCTCAAAGAACTTGTTCCAAACACTAGCTTCTCCGAGGCAAAGTGGATGATCATCATTAGATATATCATGTCTTCTAAGTGATCCATCATAAGGGTGACCAGACTCACCGCACTCACCGGAGCTTGAAGCCTCTTTAGAACTTGAATATTGTGACTGCCTATGAAAGAAAAAAACTCATTCAACAGAAACTCAAGGTAGAAAGAGCACTCGTAAACAGGCTCCGATTTTCCAATGAACTCAAAAAGTTAAACTTACGGGAGAAAGAAGAAGCTCTTCTTTTAGCTTTACATATTTCAAACGGTTCTCGCTTAATGATTTCTGCCACGCATCTTTCAGAGGGAGTAGATACCCTAAGAGAAGCTGCAAGAATGTAATAGATCAAATCATGAACCCTTCTAAAATCAATAACACAGATTCTAAGTGCCGCCATAAAATCGAAAATCAACATCAGTACCTTCCAAGTAGTTGCTCGGACGCTTCCTCCACCAGGTAATCCGGTACTAGCTATTCTTTGCAACTTCTCCAAATTTATCTCATTTTGAGCCAACTATCCATCACAATACAAACAACCATACAATACCCTTGATTAATTAATCAAACTAAAATATCAAGAAACATATTTTAATTACCTAATGTTTCAAAATAATTGATGCACCAACTTTGGCAAACAAGGCTTAATGACTGTGTCATCAAAACAATCACATAAATTTTCGTTTGGGTCATTCCGAAACAGCCTCTTTATATTGCTAGCACAAGGCCAACAAGGGTAAGACTGTGTATATCCCCTAACCCCGCAATTTGAGGGAGCCCAAAATTAAATCCGCTTAATGATCACCCAAAATAATTATAAATTCAATTAAAAAAAAATACATGAAATTATCACTTCCCCGGATTACCAATAATATCAAAGCAATTGAAAGTTGAAACAAAAAATTGCATTAAAAAATCCAATTTTTATCCTAAAAAGTAAAGAAATTTTCACCTCATACTCAAGATCGGAACTTTTCTCATCTTCATCAGTAAAATTCATCAAATTGGAATCAAACCCATCTCTAGAATGTTTAATTGAGATCATACAATCAGGCGACCCGAACCCATGTGGGTTGATTACTTCAAGCTCCTTACCCAACTCGAATCCGGACTCAACTCGTTTAGCCAATGGGCTCACTGAAGAACTGTTCTTCTCCTTAGGCATCGTTTCAGTGACTCGGTAGATGACTCAGTAATGGAGGAAAAAGGAAGAGTTTGAGTTCCATGAAACACGATTTTGTTAGTTAAGTTTCCCTCCAATTTTTTTTGAATGGTAGGTAGGGTTTTTACTTGGTCTTATTAAACTTACCAAACTACGGCATCTAATGAAATCATCGTCAGCAAAATTATACTCCAATCACAATTAGTTGGGTCCGAGTCCGACTTGAGTTATTTGGGTTGGGTTAATTGTATACTACCAGCTTTATTTACGAGCTGATTTTACATTAGCGTTTCATCCGCGTGAAGCACAACCTACAAAGTTTAAACACAAGTAGACATAGCAAAAACAACCTGACTTTAAAAAGGCTAAATCGAAATTCAAAATTAACTTGAAATGCATAACATGAATGTGACCCCAAACCCAATTATTGAGTGAATCCAACCTAAACTTGAACCGGACTTCATTGACAGGTAACTAATTTGACGTCCAAAATGACTTGATTCTGAACCACTCGAAACAAATATAACCTAATCACAAATAACTCAAATTGGCCCACAATAACTAATACGAAGTAACTAATAATACTCTATATAATTTAGCATTCTTGCAAGTTGCAATGCTCCTTCTATTGTTTGTAAAAATATTGTTAAAATTTTACGCTCTCCGATTTAGCAGATTATTATCTTTCGTAAAATATTTCTTAGAAAGGAATAAAAACGTAAAGAATTTGTTGAATGAAATGGAGTAATTACTAACTAGTATAGATCCCGCGCAATAAATGCGCGGTATTTATAGATATTTAGTTTTTGTGTATTATTATTTATTCATTTCAAATTTATACCTTACTTTTTCATATTTTCAAGTCACTGTATTTTCATATAACATAAAAATTAAACTCCAAAACTAAGAAAAAAAAGTTGGAGTATATAATGAAATCTGTATTTTAATGAATTTTTTATAATAAAGTGTTGGTAATTTGTACTCGGTATTTTATAATTTCATACCACTTCTATTTTATTTTGATTCAAACATTATAATTTATTACTCCCTCTGTTTTTTTTTAATTGTCATTCTCACTTATCGAGACAATCACTTCTCTCTTCAATATTTCTCAAAATATATAACTAAATATATTGAAATGTATACTCATATTAAAGCTCTATTCGTAAAGAATTTTATGGTGTAATTTTTATAATTTTTTAACCAATATATTTTTGTAAAAATTGAATTCAAAAGTTCACCTCGTAAAATGAAAACGTCAATTATTTTAGAACGGAGGAAGTAGTAATTAATGAAGAAATTATATTTTAAAGAAAGGATAATAGTTTAATAGAAAAAATCTTATTTATTTCCTTGTATAAGTAGATGGAGTTTGAATGGGAAAATTTTGAGAATTTTTTGTTCTCTTAATATTTCTATTTATGGTATAGAATTAATATGATATATTGTGAGGACCAATCATAGACTATTGCACTTTGGCGGGAAAACTTTGGAGTCCTCTTATTCTTTTAGTATAAGGGGGATTGTGTATGTATATATGTTTCATTTTGCAAAACCTAATTAATCTAGGCATTTGAAACATTAACACTTTATTTAAACCTTTACTTTTAGAAGTTTCGGTAAATTAATCCAACATTAATAATGGTTGAAACTTAATTAGTAATTACGTAACTTTTGGTAATACATATATAATTGCTCATGTACGTTGAAGTTTCGTTCTACACTATATTAACGTAAGCAATCGAAGGTTAGATCACACATTACCCTAAATCATACAAAAATTTCTAAACATGGAATCACAAAAAATTATTTTATTTTTATTGTCATTTCTTATCGTTTCAACAATGTCATACGCTACAAGTGTTGTCGATTTCTGCGTAGCAGACTTGAACTATCCAGTAGGACCGGCAGGATTTCCATGTAAGGATCCTAAAAAATTAACAGTCGATGACTTTGTATTTTCTGGCTTAGGTGTCCCAGGGAACACATCTAACGTATTCAAATCCGAAATCACGTTTGCAGTCGACATAACATTTCCTGCTTTAAACGGAATGGGCCTTTCAATGCTCCGACTTGACATCGGTGTGGGTGGAGTTATCCCAATCCACTCCCACAGAGTTTCGGAACTAATTATGGTAATTGATGGCCCGATCCTAGCGGGGTTTGTTTCAGGAGATAATACCGTTGTATACTATAAAAAGTTATACAAGGGTGACATAATGATATTTCCGCAAAATCTGTTGCATTTTCAAGTAAATGTAGGTGACGAACCTGCCCTCGCGTTTGTTAGTTTAAGTAGCCCGAGTCCGGGTTTCCTAACTACAACTAAGTCTTTGTTTTCAAACGCTTTGCCAACTAATGTGCTGGAGAAGATCACTTTGTTGGATGCTAAACAAGTGAAGAAGTTGAAGAAACTCTTTGGTGGCACGCACTAAATGATTTCGCAAATTTTAGAATAAGACGGTATTACATAGGCAGACGATTCTTTATCATCATATCATCATCATCATATATTATATTAAAGCAAAAACCATCTGCCACATCTCAATCGCAAATGGCTTCTGCCACATGTCAAATTCATTTAAATTGCAACCTTTTATTAATTTTATTAATCAACTAAAACAGAAATAATAATGCAATTAAACAAATTTTCCATAAAATCTGCATGTTAAGAAGTTCCTCCAAATTATATGTATATAAGAAAGGAAATGTTCTTTTTTGACCATATTTACTTACTTCGTATTTACCATTTACCATAATGTCTCATATCTATTAGATTACACATAAGCTCGGATTAATATATAGGGTTGTACGGTTGTACACCATGCTTATTATACAACTGGTTGTATAGTAGTATTTGTGTGATAATCAAAGGGCTAAATAAATAAAAAAAAAATCAATCGTCAGTTCTAAACTTTTCATCCTTAAATTTTGTGTTATGGTAATATTTAATTTCTTTTAATTGAATTTGATTTCTCTTATTTGAATTTGATTAGTTTGTAATTTACTTTGAGAGTTTAAATTTTGATTATAAGTGTAGAACTTATGTTTAATTTTTTTTTTAATTTAGCAAAATTATTTGCTTTTAATTTATTCGATTTAACAAAATCATTTACTCTTCAACATGGTACCGTTTAGATTAATAATTTAACAAAATCAAGCTTTTTACCATAATAATGTTTTACGTACATGGAGTGTTTTCAAATTGTTCATTTCGCTCTATTTGATGGCTTAATACGGCTTCGTTCAAAATTTTGATCTCATCATGTCCTATAGCCGTCTAAGCGATCTCAGTGGAAAATTAGTAAGATGTGTATCTTCTACTAGATGTATGTGATTCCAGTGTTTTGGCTCAACATTAATGTTGATGGTTGGAATAATTGCTTTCTTATACAGTTATACAGGAGAGGGGTTATTTGCTCCCCAGTTCTATAAATTTATATTTATCTCATGTACGATTAACAATTGTAACATGAATGATTAAAGGCAACATTTTGGAAACCAGTTAGTTAATTATTCAAAGCTCAAGAATGAGTATTTTACTATTTCAGAGGGTTTAGGGCTTAGGCCGAGTACAAGTTAAATTAGTTCATATA
Source organism: Silene uniflora (assembly GCA_018983105.1). NCBI lineage: Eukaryota > Viridiplantae > Streptophyta > Magnoliopsida > Caryophyllales > Caryophyllaceae > Silene > Silene uniflora. The sequence goes on along the minus strand of JAGPOY010005133.1, from coordinate 16,520 downwards.
AGGTTGTTATAGTCATGTAATATGTAATATCATATTATTTTACTGATAAGTTTTTATGGGTTTAATTGTTTAAATTTTCAACTTATCATGACTTGATGGAAATCTTACCTCAATATATCGATATTTTCTGTATATCTTTTCATACTCCATCCTTCAAAAATCCAAAAAAAAAAAGAAGAAGATCAAACGGTTAACTTGGGATGACCAAATAAAGCGGACTAATTTGAGTTAATTAACATAACCTAAGTTAAAACCTTTTACTTACAGCTGAAATAGGATGAAATTACCTTAGAAGAATAATTGAACGTGACATGCATAACATCAATCGAAATGGAGGTCCTAAAAGTAGTGGCAAGTGATGAATCAAATTAACGGCTATGAGTCTATGACAAATTAGAAATATGTAAATTAAACTCACGACTACAAGATGTGATTTTTAAAACAAATTACGTAAAACAATGCCCTCAAAATAATCAACAAGGATAGATTGATAAAATGGGGGTGTTATAGTGGAAATTAACAGTAAGGGAGGTCGTGATATAGGAGAGGTCGCGATGGGTGAGTAATGATGGGGTGGGGAGTCGCATAAGGTTACGAGAACGGTCAGGGTTCACACGTGGGGTGTGACGGGATGGTGGTTATGCTGGAGGTACGGTGGGGGACGTAGGGGATGATGGAGAAAAGAGGGGGTAGAGTCGTTGGAGGACGTAGGATATGGATTGCAGGGTGGTGGTTTGTTGTGGGGGCTGCTGAGAGATAGGGGTTGAGAGGGACGTCGTGGTTCGAGGTGTTGGGTGCGGTCACCACTGCGGTGCAGGATATGCCGATGGGGCTCGAGGTAGTCGGTCATTGATGGGCAACGCTGCTGGTGCGTGGGTGGGAGAGGAAATGAGACAGAAGGTATAGAATTGTGAGGAGAACGAATAAGAGGGGTAACATGATAAAAACGTAGAATAATGAGTAAACTTAAATATATATTGCGCATGTACGTTGAAGTTTCGTCCTACTACACTATATTAACGTAAACAATCGGAGGATAGATCGGTCACATTACCCTAAATCATACAAAAATTTGTAAACATGGAATCACAAAAAATTATCTTATTTTTATTGTCATTTCTTATCGTTTCAACGATGTCATCCGCTACAAGAGTAGTCGATTTCTGCGTAGCAAACTTGAATTATCCAGTAGGACCGGCCGGATTTCCATGTAAGAATCCGGCAAATTTAACCGTTGATGATTTTGTATACTCTGGCTTAGGTGTCCCAGGGAACACGTCTAACGTATTCAAATCCGAAATCACATTTGCAATCGACAGAACATTTCCTGCTTTAAACGGAATGGGCCTTTCAATGCTCCGACTTGACATTGGTGTGGGTGGAGCTATCCCGATCCACTCCCATAGAGTTTCGGAACTAATTATGGTAATTGATGGCCCGATCCTAGCCGGGTTTATTTCAGGAGATAATACTGTTGTATACTATAAAAAGTTATACAAGGGTGATATAATGATATTTCCGCAAAATATGTTACATTTTCAAGTAAATGTAGGTGACGAACCTGCCCTTGCGTTTGTTAGTTTAAGTAGCCCGAGTCCGGGTTTCCTAACTACAACTACGTCTTTGTTTTCAAATGCTTTGCCAACTAATGTGCTTGAGAAGATTACTTTGTTGGATGCTAAACAAGTGAAGAAGTTGAAGAAACTCTTTGGTGGCACGCAGTAAATGATTTCGCAAATTTTAGAATAAGACGGTATTACATAGACAGACGATTTTTTATTAGAATAAATCATTCATTTATTGATATTAGGGATTTATGTTGGAGTTATGCTCCAAAATTAGTGAAGTAGTTGGTGAGGGTAGTTAGTGAAGAATAAACATTTTTTTATTAGTAAAAACTTTAGTTGGTGGCTCAATTTTAGTTAATGTAATGCCAATAATTTAAAGCTCCAAAATTAGTGAAATTAATCTCATAATTTCTCCATTTTTTCTCCAATTGCATTCCTCTTAGAAAGTCTACAATTTATATATAAATGGACGTGCATATTGTGATATCGTCTCACACAATCGTTTGTTTGCTCAATTTGTTTTGTGAGAGATATTTTAATCAAAGTTAAACAAATGGTTGTAATGGAGAGAGTAAATCAACTCGACTTGATTGATTGATCTAATTGAAAATGTTAACATAAGACTCAAATTGACCCGAAATGCAGAACATGAATGTGACCATAATCCAAATTGAGCCAATCCAACCCGAATTTGAGCCAGTTTTTATTAACTGCCTTGCCCCGAACGCAAATTACTTGAAGTTATCTATGTGCATGTGTCTACGTGTTAAAGTTATCTACGTGTTAGAGTTAAAGTTATAAACAACTCTTTATAAATTCATGTATCTACGTGTACATAACATAAAAACAAGGGATTATTCCCATGGTACCCCTAAGGTTTGCACTTTTTCTCCAAATACCCCTACTTTTGTCGAAAAAATGTTTGACCGGTCATATCTCGTAGCTACAAGAACGAAAAGTTGTGATTTTCCCCCCTAAGTTGATCCTCTTTACGAGATGTTCGATTTGATAAAAAAAATCGTGTTTTTATGTTATCTTAGAACAGAGTTACGACTTGTCAAAGTTTATTCGTTCGATAAACTTTGATCG
>JAGPOY010005133.1:0-11268 GCA_018983105.1 Silene uniflora | reverse complement strand
CATTATTAGAATAAGAAATTAAACTACATAGGGGTTCGACAACCAAACAAGGTTTTTTAAAGGGATGATCAACAGTGGCCAAATGCTCGAACATTCCTTTTCTCTTCTTTATCAATTTAGCTTCGGAGGAGTACCTGCAACAAGACACACTTACGCCACAAGGACGTAGAAATTTAAGGGAGAGAGATCTACTTTTAGAGAAAGTAGATAAATTGCGTCTTGGAGATTCATCCCCTTGGCTTTTATGCTTCTTGGAAATGGCGATTCTTCGTTTCTCCTGCACATGGTGATTAGAGGGGTACCTGCAAGGCATAGGAGTAAACTGGGCGCCAGATGGTTTCTCATACGAGGGAATCTTACTCTTCTTAGGTTGAGCTGAAAAAACGAAAGGCTGACTATCATTTGAATCCTCCTGAGCGTCGGGGATATGAGTAACAGGAGGAGGAAACTTGTGAGGAGAAAAATTGTCACAAATAGAGGAAGCGCAAGACGTCACTACCCGAGTGGATGGTGAGCTCGAACTTCCACTAGGAATGTTAGGTTCCACATTGATAACATCAGAAGGGGTAATGTCTTCATTTTTTGCCCCTTCCATCATAGAATTCCCATTTTTAGGACCTCTCCTTCTTTTCTTCTTCCTCTTCTTCTTCTTGTAACATCCTTCTCTTATAAAGTCTTCCTCCTTAGTAGTCTCAATCTTACGGATTCGAATTGTTAGAGTGGACAAATCACGTTTACGGTAAAAGCTCACCGTTTTACCCTCCAACAACTTTTCATAAGCTTTTGCGGGAAGCCTAAGACTGGAACTACCACGTCCCTTTTTGGAGAACTCAAGAACTGACTTATTAGCACTAAAACTTTGAACCTCCATCTCTTCCATAATCACACTCTCAGCATCCTTTATACTCACATCACTTATCTCTTCCATCACCTTCGAAGCCACACTTTCACTATCTTTTATACCCACATCCGCTGCCGAAACATGGACAGACTTCTTGTTGTTCCCCTCCACGCAATCAGCAGTGGCAACTTCCAGCATTCTTTTGCCATTTTCTTTGATGAGAAGGTGACCTTTTACCACCTCTAATTCCCTTAAAACATCCTTATTATTAGGTTCAACCATTAAGGCCTGAACCAGATCCAATTCAGCTTTCGAAAACCTTTTCAACTTTATATAAGCAACGGCCCTACGAAAAAGAGCCTTAACATTCCTAGGGAAAGCATCTAAAATCATGGAGCATAAACCCGAGGCAGCCCTATATTCCTCCAGTTTCAGGGCACATGCAGCCATATTGGACATAAGAGAAACAGCAAGTTCAGATAATGATTGAATATCCTGACCTCCAACATTTCCCAAGCTCAGACTAAGCAATTTACAAGCTTCATCATAACACTCAGCGGCACTATCAAAATAATTTTGCCTAAAAAGACCATTCCCCTTATCTTTAAGCTCCTTCACCTCATCAAGGATTAACGGAGCCGACCCCTGCAATTTCATAAAGTAGCCTAACATCCTATCCCCATCATTTTCCATAAACCCATCACTAACATGGGCACTAGCAAAAGCTTCGAGAAACTTATGATAAACGGCAGCGGAAGACATACTACCAGTTATCAAGCTTTAAAACAAAGCACCAGAACAGAGAAGATGATTATGAAACTAGAAAGGCAGAAAAACTTTAAATCAAATAGATAACGGACAAGAGTTTTCGGAAAAACCACCGCACCTGACCCGGACCATCACCACCGTAAACCCATCGCCACGCCCACCAAAACTCCCATTCCTCAAAATTAAATTCAAACTACCAACACACAATCCCACACCCCAAACACCAGCAAATCACCAACATCGGACAAGACCGTCATTAACAACCAAAAAACCATCATCGAAAACAAACTTAAAAACCGTAATAGCAAGCACGAACCCAAACAGCTACAAAGCATGTGAAACATGCTCTAGAAACTGTGGGTCAGCAAACTAAACTAAACAACCAGATCAAATGGGACAAAGGACATCGTAACAATACCGGAGTGAGCAGCAGGAGCGACCACGGACGACAAAACTGCCCATAACATAAAAGCAACTCCCCACGAAAACAGCAACCACGGCCAAGAAAGAGACCCAACGATCACAAAGGGGACAAAGGAAGCAGCGGAAAGGTGTTGGGTGAAGGAGTCGGGTAGCTGAATTTAATTAGAGAAGAATGAGAGATCGCTGAATTTAATTCCAATCGTTTGTTGGACTCTGACAACGAATAAAAAAGGTAAAACAAATGATTGGGCGCGGGAGTAAATTATCTAGCGAGACTAATTGAGAAAGGGAGTAGACAGGCAAAAAAAAAATGGAGCTGCACCATAGTGCATTTGATGCTCCCATTAAAGATTCAGTCACTCCAGCATATACACAACATCTCAGATCTATACAAAATCATATGGAAATTGGCCATTTTCATGTCCTTTTCCATGTCCTCCACTCACACAATCAAGCTCCACTCTAAATGTACATGAACGCGCAACATGATGGACCTTTCTAAATACGTCTGCATACCAAAACTCAGTTTTCACCAGGGAGATAAGACGGTGAACTGCCTTGACTTTTCTTCCTTTGAAATATGGCACTTAGACTAGGGAATAACATTTTCTTCGACTTTGAACTCAGGGACCTGTTCCGCTTCTTTCCCCCATTTACTGATGCATCCTGTGCTGATGTAATCTTGTAATCTATTGGGTTTGATTTACTTGGCCTCAGTTGAGTTGGTACCTGTAACGTTGTCGCTGAATTTTATATCGATGTCCATTTGATAACTTAAAGCTATTATTATGCAAATATATAACTCCCCCATCCTAAGTTTATGATCTTCATTTGACTTTGGCGGTCAAAAGAGGATAAAGCTTGATGAAAATTTAGGTTGCATCTCTGGTATTATATTTAATGGTTTCTGGCAAAAAAGAATAAGGACATAATTTAGAAAATAATCATTTACCCGATGTCTGGGGATCCCTAAAATTAATAAAGTGTAGACCAGTTAATGTACCTGTAGTCTTGATTGCGACTGAGTTGGTAGATGTACCCTTGATTGCGCTTGTGCCTGTGTTTCTGCCAGTATACGTGAAGCAATGTCATCTACTTTCTTCTGCTCCCTCTCTCTCCATCGTTTAAGCTCCCCCTCTACCGCCTTCCTAGCTGCTTCGGCCATCTCAGCCTTCTTCAAGGCTTCCTCAGTGGCAGCTTTCATATCCTCAATTTCCTTTCTAGAAGCTTCCAATCTCTGTAGGGCCTCATCTTCGCTCGCCTTGACAGCTTCCACCTGAGCCATTGCAGCTGCCACCTTCATCCCTGCCAGCTGTCCTGACTCATCTACCTTCTTGCTCAATGCCTCAAACTCATCCCTTGAAATTGTGATTTTAGCACCTGAATCCGAGGTAGAGGATCGTGCAGCGTCTGCTTGCTCCGACAAAACTTTTATCTGTTCACGAGCCGCATCTTCCGCCACTTTTGCTTCCTCAACCTCTTGAAGTGCGATCATCAGCTTCTTTTCAGCTTCTTCTAAACAAACCAATGTAGCCTCTGCTTCCCTTTTCAGCTCTTCTGCCTTCATCGTCATCTCCTCTGCTTCATGTCTGGCCTTTTCGGTTTCTACTGCTAGCTGGTTCACGGTTGCTGACCCTTCATCTGTAGCCGTTGTAATTTTAGATTCTTCTGCAACGGAATCCTCAAGCTCAGACTTACATTTACGAAGTTTAACATGGAGATTCCCAGCAATGGATTCCGTCTCTGCTTCCTTTTCTTTCAATTCTGTATGTTCTTTCCTCAAACCCTCCAATTGCTGCCTAAGGGATTCCACCTGACTCTGAAGGGCATTTTTATCTTCTAAAAATTTCTGCAAGGAATCCTTGGCGCCATTCAGCTCTGAAGTAACCCTGTTTACAGCATCCAAATCAGATTCCTTAGCGTTTGCTACATCCATTTTTAAAGCCTCAATTTCAATCATAGCACCAGCAAGTTGAGCCTCGAGGTTTTTGGAAACTTCCGGATCAAACTCTTTCTTCATTAACTCCAACTTCTTTGACGTCTCTTCCAATCTAGATTTGTAGGACCGCCTCTCAGCTTGTTTCTCAGCAATAGTCTTTGCTGTTTCATGTTCAGCTTCTAATGCAGCCTGCCTGACCTCCTCAATAGTTTCCTTTAGAGCAGCAATTTCAGATGAAATTTCAGCAGCCCTCTCGGCATTAACCTTTTCTGCTATTTCAGCTCCTTCAGCCTCCTTGATAGCAGATGCTTTTGCTTCGAGCGACGTCTCAAAACCCTGACGATTTTTAGCAAGCTCTTGCTTTGCAGAATTCAGATCCGAGAGCAATAATGTGTACGCCTCTTTTGCATTCTCAGAATCATCTTTATGGAATCCATTGGTCAAATCAAGCTTGCCATTGTTAGCATTTTCCAGCTGCTTCACATGGTTCTTCGCAGCTTCTGTTGCCTGAAGTGAAGCTTCTTTAGATTCAGTCAAAAGTTTGATCTTCTGTGATAGATCCTCAGCCGTCTTCTTGACTTTATCAAGTTCTACCAGTGCTTCAGACTTGGTATATTCAGCATTTTTGAGCTGTTCCTTCAACTTGTTTAGTTCCTTTTCCGCCAGAAGTAGCTCCGACTCTTTAACCAAAACTCTCTACAACAACATAAACACTGGAACTTAATCGGCCGGTTAAAGGAGACCGAAATCTCTAGGATAAGAATAAGTTTCTGAATAGCAAAAAAAAAAAAAAAAAATTAACTAACTTAACTCCAAAAAAGGAACATATACTAAACATGGAAACCGATTTTATTTCCCGGCAAAGATTTATGATAGATCTCTGAGGGAAATTATAAATTTTAATAAAAAATCAGACAAGAGTAACTTCAGAAATATCAGTAGGTGACTTCACCACTTTGATTGCTTTATTTTACGATTTGTTCAGGGGGAATAGAGACAGTGGACATTTCATATTACCTTGCATACCTGTCTGACACTCGACCTCGGACATTAACATGACACTTGAACACTTAATTTTAAGCCAAAATAACCTGAGTTTTTTTCTTAAAGTAACTAAGATGAAAGTTAAAGAATGTGTATATTACTGACCCTATCGACCATCCACGGCTCCACGCCCTCAATTAAAAGAATAAAAAAAAAAAGTCCGTGTTAGCCATCTGTTCCTTCTTATTACTTCTAAGTCAACAAGGGAGGGGCCTCAGTGATGGAGATACCGCATCCGACAGCTATACAGAAAATCTAGTTCATGGCAACAGCAAGAAAATTGTGTATTCAGGAATGAGATTGTTACTGGAAAATAGGTTTAACCAAGACGTCACCTCTGCCGAATTTCGATTTGGCTTCTTAATCGCAGATTTTCCTCCAGAAGAAGCAACCTCGCCAAATAAGTTGACTGCATCTTTCACAGATTGAAAAGGCGCCCTTGTATCTATTTCACCTACCTCAACCTTCAGAGAACCAGAAGATTTTGGACGGACGGCTGAACGCACCATAATGCTCACTTATCTTATGAAAATCTGAGCTTCCTGCAGCAAGAAGAACCAACGGATTATTTCATAAAGTGGAAAACATATATATAAACCGCACTCCCTAATACAAGTCGCAATTGCAGCCTCACCAGTTGCCACCAACGCTCAAAGCAGAAAAAAAAAAAAAAACTATTTGAAAGCAAAACTCATATCAGTTTATAAGGGTATCGGCTCTTCGCAAACCTTTTAGTCTGGTTTACCAAGGGGTCAAGACAACTCATGGGAAACTCTTTCATCATACTCATTTCGATAATGATCAACAAATTATAATCTAAGGTTAAAATCCGCACCAACCACAGTCTACAAGAACTTTATGGTCATAAACACACAAACCCGAAAAGCCGTCTAATGATGCAAAACACTAAAAAAAGAAAACTTTACCCCATTTGAGAAAAATAATCAATCGAATTGGTCACGGACTCACGGTTGAATGCATTCTTTTGCATATTCAAGTATAACCACCACCATCATCATTGGCAAACTTTGCAATAAACAAACAAAAGTTTGTTGAACTACATTATAATCATTAGCGAAAATTACACCTGGAAAAAGCAACCTCCCCCTTTATGGTACGCAAAAGCTCAAATAAGACCGTTCTATACATATAACGACCCTATGTCATGTTATGCACCTCATATAACGACCCTATGTCATGATATTTTAATCAAAGGTAAACAAATGATTGGGACGAAGGGAGTATATTGTAGATACTCCCTCCATTTCAATCATTTATTTACATTTATCAAAAAAAATTCGTTCTTTGATTAAAATATACAAGGTAAACAAATGATTGAGACGGATTGAATATATATTAGTGCAATATCTGATCATGAAACGAAACTTCCACGAAATTAATTAAATCCACAATATTGTAATCATGAACATGAAAAAGATTATACACCTATGACCTACCGGATAAAATGCAATACAAAAATCTCACCTTTATTAAAAAAAAAAAAATTAAACACGAATTGAAAATGACAATAAAAAAGAGGCAGTAACTTTCCCTTAAGACGGAGATATCGCTTTTATAATTAAAACGGGTCAAATGCAACCCCATTTACCTTTTTTCCCCATTCATCAAAATGACTAGCATTTTCCCCGTTGCAACTATAAAACGGATATCTCCGTCTCAAATAAGAAAATTTGTGAATACCTGAAAAAGACGACGGACCCTAACAATTGAAAACCCGAGAAAATCCGAATATCATAAACTTGGACAACAATCAAACCCTGTAATCATAAAAAACACAACCCCAGAAAAAATAATACCCCGAAATCCCAAAAAAATTCCTTCTTTTTATGACAAATTCCCAGAAAACAATAAAAAACAATACAAATTAGAAGTATTTGATCAAAAACTGATCAATTTATGAGAAATTTGGAGAATGGATGGGAAATTATTGAAAGGGTAGGAATAAAAAAGGGAAATTAGGGTTTGATTGGAAAATTGGAAGGGGGAAGAAAGAGAGGGAGGATTAAAAATGGGAGAAAGGTGAAGAATGAAGACAAATGTGTGTGTTTAAAAGGAAGGTAATAAGATGCAGAGAGACAGACAGACAGCTGACTCTCCCTGTTTACACGAGTCTGTCTTTTTATGTACCAGTATAGTTAGTATCTACGTACTTTGTCGCTTCATTGCTGTCTCTATTTGGTAGAACTTGTTTCAATCGTTATCTTAAGTGAAAATTGTACATTACCACCTACTATTTTCCGTATTTTACAAACTATCACCTTGTATTTTGTTTATTACAACTTACCACCTACAATACATGTTATATATCCAATCTACCACCGTATTTTATTCCCGATCATCTTTTAAATTAATTCCCGACTAATTAAGTGAATAAATTGTGAAATGACCAAAACATCCCTACCTTTATTCTTTCCAAGCACTCTTCTTACTCACTGCCGCCAATTACCCAAACAAAATCAAACACTCTTTGAACCCAAAAATACAAACAATGAAAAATCAAATTATTTGTAAAGAATCAAAATCCAACAACAAAGACGACATCAATTTATTTGTAAAGAATCAAATCCAACAACCAAAATTGGGATCGTCTGCCAAGCAAACGGACAATCATTCATAATTCATAATTTTACACAATCTCAAAGAGAATGGGTTCAAAGAGTCTGATTTACACAATCCCAATCGCCATATATCTTCTCCAGATATACCGTCTTATTCATCATCTTCATCACTATTCTTAGCAGTTGATGGCAGAGAAATGATGGGTTGCTGGAATTGATAAGGTTTGAAAAAATTAACTAAAGATTGTAGAGATAAGGTTGAAGGTGATGACTGATGATGATGATTAAGTGAGGTTTTCACACTAATTTGTAGTGTCATTAGTTGTGTTTATGCTGCAAATTAAAGACATTTCTTAGGGTTTTTTCGATATTGTTTATGAATTTGGGTTTTGTGTTGCAATTCCCAGGTTATTTCTTTGGTTTTTTCCCTTTTTGGAGGATGAAGTAATGGTTGTTGGAGGTAGGATTTGGTTGGTGAAGTGTGAAGATGGCGGGTCTAGTGATGGGCTGGTCTAGGTTGACACTGCAAAGGGTACTGCAAAGGGTGGTAGCAATTTGATTTGATGAATTGATGATGATGATGATGAATTTGATGATGTTTTGCCGTGTTGGTCTTTTTGAGTGAATTAAAGTAATGGGTATTTTAGTCATTCACATCGTTTATTAACTAAATGAGTCGGGAATTAATTTAAAGATGATCGGGAATAAAATACGGTGGTAGATTGGATATATAACATGTATTGTAGGTGGTAAGTTGTAATAAACAAAATACAAGGTGGTAGTTTGTAAAATACGAGAAATAGTAGGTGGTAATTAACAATTTTCACTTATCTTAAAACGTGTTCAAGCCGCGATATTATAGAAGTGCGGAAAAATTCTGGTGTTCTTTGGAAGGACCGTCATTCTTACGCCTGCGCATGGACTTGCTAACATGGACTTGCTAGCAAGGTCATGCTAGGTTAGGACATCTTTCTTTACAGCTAAAAAAAAAAGTCTGAGATAGTACGGCCTCGCAATATCGACAATAAGTGTTGTTTAGGGTGTTTTAAAGTGGTTTAGTTCACTAAATCGATAATTTAATTCGGTTTAAATGTGGTTTGGTTCTTGAGCTTGGATAGTATTGGAAGAGGAGCGTGAAAGTTGAAACACGTCTGCCAAACTCTAGACCTAATAAATGAACTCTTTTGTAATTATTTTAAACGGTTGAGTTAACTAACTGAAATGGTTATAAACGATTTGGTTGATGCTTAATCGTTATCAATTGACGATTTTTTAGTTTTAATGCAAGATAAATAAAACAAAAGAGAATGTATTTTGTACTCGTATTATCTTCTGTTTTTTCCTCTCACATTCTGATAAAAACGATTGAGTTCATAACTGTTTGCTAAAATTGTGAAGTGAAATTGAACTGTTCATATGTTAGCGATAACCGTTTTATTCACTGTAACACTTAATCAAAACGATTTAGTTAACAAAATCTAAAATGGTATATATAAGTAGACCTTTCAAAATGGACCCGACACCAGATCGAGCTAAGAACTCAAACGTCTATTTGCTGGAAACTGACTGTAATCACTAAAAAACTTGATGATAACCTATCCAAGAATGCCTAATCCAAATTATGGTAAAACCTGATAATAACCTCATTCGAACATATATACTCGATTATTAATCCGTTTGTCAAGTCTATAATACGGGAGTACTGTATAAAGAAAAGATTGGGGTATGGGCTTCAAACACTGTTTGGTGAGACACGTTTTCCGGAGGAGCATATGGTCTACACTTTACAGGCTCAAAACGATGGGCTTTTGTTTCCTCAATATTCTTTTTTTGGCCCATTAATTTCTTTGAAGCTGCATTCGATAGTTTACTTAGGCCCAAAGTGTTTGGCGACTTTGGTCTTCGACTTTTGTTTTACTCCCTAGTCCTACCACGACGCTCAATTGTTTACATATTCTATTTTGGAATGTTCAATTAATTGTTTACTTTTTTATTTTAGGAAATGTTTATATTTTCATTTTAGAAATATCTTTGATGGGTAACTTGATCCTCCACACCAAATTTGTTCAACTTGTCATCCAATACTTGGTTCACTCGTCTTTCCTTGGTTTTGTGCCAAAACCAAAGGTAAACAAATGACTAAAATGAAGGAAGTATTTGGGTTAGGTACGAGTTAGTATTGTATAAGAAGATTTTACACTTGGGGCAACAGCAATGGTTGTAGTTTCATACAACTTTATATTTCTCATCAGATGGTAAAAGTTTCATATTTTATTTATGAGTCCCCTATTTCTCTCATTTAGAGGAACTTGACCTTGATAGAGATTTGACAGAGACTTCTTTAAGGATTAAAGCATTGTTGAGCGAGGTAAAAAGTATCCATAGAACTATAGAAGGCACGGAAAATGTGACCGTAAATGTCGTGTGGTTATTTGTTCCCTTCGTTACGTGATGGTTGTTTGTCTAATCCGTACTAAATATATGTCAATTTGGCAACAAGCAAATTTTGTGCAATTTATTGTTTTTCGGTTAGAAAATCACTATCTTGCCCCGTTATATGAAAGCAACTAATCAAACGATTCAAACTATTAAAACTACTCCCGTTTCCCTCTGTCTTAGTTAATCGTTTACACTTGCCTGATTTTCCGATCACAAAATAAACTAAATGTAAACTATTTATTAGGATTGAGGGAGTAAGTCACTATTAGTGTCACAAGACTTCTTCAAAGAGATAACTGATATATATCTGACTTTTTGATAATATATTGTGATTTTTTATGTAGCAAATTTGTATAAATCCTCACTAAACAATCTTTACATGACAAAGACGCAAGCTAGTAGCTTTTGTTTTCTATATCATGAACTAATTGACTTCGTATGAGCACTTAGTCGCGTGTAAGACAGTTTTATATAAGCATCATATAACTAAAACTCATTAAAATATTACTATATACTCATCAATCAATACTATACTATATATTAAATCCAGAAACCAAGGGACTTCAATGCAGTTAAATAAATCTATATAAAATAATTATACTATATAGTTTTTAATCCTAGCACTGTGCGATGGACTTGAACAAGGGAATTCAATGCAAATATTATATAGTTAAGCCTTAAATATAAATTTAGAAAACATCAGAATATGGAGATCTTCCTTAAAATAAACATGCCCCACTTATGGTATTAAATTGTTAATTATATAAAGAAGATGTTAATTTTTAACATACACGGATATAATATTAATTAGTATGTTATATTTTGGAAACTATTCAAATGTAAATAAATAAGTTAGATTTCCCAAAAAAATATAATTTTCCATAATTTTTTTAGTTTGATTTAATGCATATATGTAATATATTTATATAAATATATATGTCCATTAAAATTGCATGCCTTAATAGTAAAAATAATTTTCTAGTAGCGAAAAGAATTGTATTAACATTGGATATAATAATACGAAGCTAATCACTCAGTTGAATAGTTAAAGTATCAATATTAGCAACAAGCGGGGGTAGTGAAAGTAATATAAGTAACAACAAGAGTAGTGAAATTATCAATACGAATGCGGCTGTAGTAAAAGTAGCAATAATTACGGCGGGTAGTGAAAGTAACAATATTAGCAACGAGCGGGGTAGTGAAAGTAATAGAAGTAACAACGAGCGGGCGGGGTA
>JAGPOY010005132.1:0-11268 GCA_018983105.1 Silene uniflora | reverse complement strand
TAATATTTTTTAAAAGAAAATTGGTTTTTTTGTTGAAAAATTACTTAGATGTGGTTAAATTTGAAAAAAGACTTTGCATATATGATGCTAATAATGGTATAAACAATTTTGTTAAGGTTAGGCCAAACAAGCTCTTACACTCGGTTGCATTCTTGGCTTGATGATTGGTTTTATGTGTATTTCAGTATTTGTGATCAATGATCACAAATCATTTGAAGTGGATAACAACATAGATGGAAAATAATTTATCGAGACGGTAGTCATTGGACTCTTTTCTAGAATTAAAAAGTAATAGAAGCTAATTAACAACATGGACGAAAAATAATGGGTATTGCTTTTTCACATACGGATTTTACTCATTCACATACGGTTTTTACCTTTTTACCCTCCTCATTTTTTCAATTGTTTCTTCATCCTCTCTCTCCTAAAGTTGCCGCAACTAATAAACTAGAAAAATAAACAGCTTCTCCGCCACCCTTACCACCACCATCATTCCCTTACTCCACCACTAGCTGCTCGTTCGCACCCAACCCCAGCCACCTGTACCTACCTTGTCGCGGACCACCCTTCAGTCGCCAACCACACAACACCTTGCGCGACCCATCCGCTCTCGATAGCCACCAACGACGAACCCGCAAAAGAAACCCCCAAAATTGACCGCCTTATTAACACCGCCATTGCACCTCCTTCGTCCTTTGCATCCCCCTCACGCCGCCGTCGTGCTCCTCCGCCGAATCGAGATGCAGCCACCGTTAGCCTTAGGTTGCATATTACCTAGTTCATCCAACCGACAATCATCCATCCCTCCCATGAAAACCCTAGTTTACAAAATTAACTAACTAAAAAACGTATACCAATTAAATTAACTTAATCAAGAAAAAATTAATGTTAGGTATTGAATCTATTGATAATAACAAGTAATTAGTTGTTCGATATGATACATGAGATATTAAGATCCATTATTGAATAATTCAGGAGGATTGTAAGAGTGAGAAAAAAAAAGAATAAGGTTGATGGTAAGGGTATGAGTTGGAAATTTTATGAAAAAAATGTATGTGAAAGAGTAAAATGCGTATATGAAAGAGCAACACCGAAAATAATTTGCCGAGATGGCAATCATTGGACTTTTTTCTAGAATTAAGAATATTATTAGGACTTTCATAATAATAACCCAAGACTTTCAACTTAATCCTAGAAAAGTAAACTAGTTGAGGAAAATCCCCCAAAAATCAAAAACTAATTTAGGCAAAACAATGTCCTTTGCACATTTTATTGTGCAACTTTCCATAACAATGAAACTGTCCCACCAAATTATGACTAGTCCTCTTTTTTTATAAGTTGCACAAACAACAGAAATATTAGCATCATATCATATCACTCTGCACAAAAACCAGTACTTCAATTTGTAAAACTCCAATCGATCTCTTAAAACAGCAATATCCGTCTTAAAATAAAAACGGTCCAAATAATCAAATATAGGCTCACTTGCATAGTTGGGCATATATGGAAATCATGCTCCTCTTGTTGTATCTACAATCTACTGTACTTAATCTGTCTTAAATTTAAGACGAATTTTGCTGTTTTAAACAAGAATTTGCGCTACTATATACTTTTAAGGAGGGAAAATAAAAATGTGAGAATGAGTACAATGAAAGTGAGATAAATTTATATCATTGCTATCCAAATTAGTACTCCGTAACATAATATTATTATTCACCTTCATTTCTTTTTATGATTCATATATTTTCCCTACTCTTTTTCTCTCATAATACTATCTCCAAAACCATCAATTTTCATTCCTTTACATCTTCTATTAGGATGAGAGTTTTTATTTTTGGTGTCAAACGAGTCACAATGGCAATACAATATATGGGAGACGCCAAGACGGGATTCTAACCGAATACCACTAGGCCAAGACATCTTCAGTCGAGTGGTCATTTAGTTTATTATTTTGAGGAAAGATCTGCTCTTTATTCTGTTGAAGAGTATTAATAATAATAATAATAAAGTTTGTGAATTGGAATTAACCATTGTTTACTAGTGACCAACACAGTTTTACTTCTTCCACGATTTTTATTTTTTACCTCTGTGAATCCCAGGTACAAAATCTTTATCTTGATACATACGGAGTATAATATATTGTGTATCTGTTGATATGCTTTCTGGGTTTTGTTTGTATTGCAATTTAATCATCTGGGTAGTTGCCATTTTTTGCTTTTAATTATGTTTACAATTGTATTTATGAATTGATTTAAGTTTATTTTAACTGTTTTTACGTTGGTATAAATGTATAATATAATGTCTTAGCCTGGGATTACTACTGTTACATATTTTGATGATTTAAGTTTCTTGATTTGCATAATATGTTTGGGAATTAATGTTGAATGATTTTTTAGCTATATGTGTTTGTCAATGTGTGTTTAATTAGCTTGTGGCAACTGTAAATAGGTCTCATTTAATATTATCACGACATTAACGATAACAACAAAGCCTTAGACGAAAATAATTTGGGGTCCGCTGACATGAATCATAGTCAGTAAACTCAGTATCAGCATTTGGAGGTTATGGGGTTCGGAAGCCGTCTTTCTTTGAAACTTGTTGAAGTATTGACTGTTGGTAAGCGCGGATTATATTCATTAGGAGTAACTTGAACTGCTGTCTAGTGAGCATGATCATAGAGCTGGACGATGTAACCGTTCAGAATATTCGCATGTTCTTGCTCTAATGTTAATGTAGTAACAGCAGTGGGGAGTTTTGGGGATAGACATTCAACACTACTATGTGAAGTTGTGGTAACTGCTTTCCGGTGAGCAGGATCATAGAGCACGTCAGCACGGCAATGTAGCCGTTCAGAATTTTCATATGTCATTGCTCTAATGTTAATGTAGTATCCAAGCGTCATATCATGGTTTTGCTTATTTGCTCTGCTGTTATTCTGGCCACGTTATGTCATGATGAGGTCTTGATAGCTGAGAACAGTGTGGATACCTAATCGCGTTTCTTATAACTTGAGGGAGGACCTCAATTGGGAAAACTTGTACATAATGAAGAACAATATAGCTACAATTTGGTCCAAGTAATGCTTTCCGATCCATGTAACCTGAGCTGCCAAGTCTAATTATGTTTAGTAGTCTGGTCTGACATAAAATATTATTTGCCTTTGTAAAAAAATTACTTATCAAACTATCTGCACTTCTTATATAGTGAGTAGCAGTCGGTTGACACAATTTTCATTACGGACCATTTGGGCTCCTTTTTTAGGCGATGCAGTAATATTGATGTTTGGTGGTCTGATATGTTCTTACTTGGTGTGATCTGAATCTAGTGGAGTTGATCAATTAAACTGATCTCAATTAGTTACAACAAATTTCTTTCAATTTCTTCCATATGTGGTAGTTTTTTTTTGGAGCTGTTATTTTTACTTTTCACGGAGTACAATGACGCCTGTTTTCCGGTAGATTTAGCTTTAAGTACTTTACCACTGAACAAAGGCATGACCCTGCTATCTAAATTTCATCTTATCTTGCCATATCATTCATCTGACACTTGGAACTGTAACGTAAATGTGTGCGTTACTACATTTATTATCTTTGCGTGATACTCTTCTTTTTACTGTTTATATGGTCGACTTGTTTCTCCATTGGTAAGACTTGCGCTTCCTCTCACCATTCTCAAATCTAATTTATGAATCATGAAGGGATGGGAGAGAGCGGAATCAAGTGCGCGAGGGGCTCTGTACCCTCGTCTGAACAAGAATAAAATGCTGAATGGAGGTCATCTTGATCTAAATTGCATTCAGTTTTGCTCAGATTCATTGAAAGAAAGACTAAGGCAGACGATGCTTAAGCAAGAGATTGTTTTTATGGGGCAGGTATATATATAGATATATCAGTCTGTTCTGCTTAATTATTATTTTCCGATGTATATAAATGCTGTATTCTGTAAATGATATCATCTTTCTGCATCTGTTCCTTGGATTCATTTTCCTAAAACTACCAAAATCTCTTGTATTTCCTCGGAAATCTTGTCTATCTCATTTCTTGCTCGATTGTCTTCAGGTCTTTGAACTTCATCGGCTATACAAGACACAAACAGCGATGTCTGAAGAATTTAAGAAGAGCGGTTTAGATAATTACAACTCAAAGGTAGCAGGTGTTAGTTCAATTCCTGTGAAGTTAAACAATCAAGTCAAATGCTCTATGGTGAGTCAGGAATTTTTTCTCTTCTATGATTCCTTCATGCAGCCCGCTGTGTAACTGCATCTCATTTTCTCATAAATCTCGCATATCGTCTTGTTCTGTTGCATTTTTCTAATTTTCCTTTTATCAAGGCTTTGTTCATTTTATTGCCGGTGTAAAGATTTTATCTGTTTAAACTTAAATTTATAAGGCATCTTTGAAATTTATGAAACTCGTCGATTGGTGGACCTGTTAGATTCTCTATCATTAATTTCATGGCTTCGCATTAACGATGGTTTTGTATCGATTGAATATCTATTAATAAGACTGAACTCCTGTTATCTGGAAACCTTAACTTGCAGAATGACTTACAAATTAGGGCTCCTGGGTTTAAGCAGAAACCTCTTGATCTGCAGCTTTCAGCTGATGATTTCATTCGCCAATCTGCTAATGAAATATCAGGAGAAGGGGCGCTTAGAGGGTTTCCAATTGATTTGAACAATTCTTTTCAAGATGCAGCAGCTTTTGATCTCAACCGCTCTTTGACGATTGATGAAGATATCAGCAATAGGAGTGTCGGGCATCGATCTTTGATGGAAAAAAGAATTTCTGGGTCTCCATTTGATATCATTGATGTCAAAGATACAAAATCGAGTTTTTCAAACAATAATGTGGATTTTAGGATTTCTTCTGATTCATCTATCCCAAAATCTTATTTGAAAGATCAGCACAAGTTAGAAAAGTCTATACTCATCGATAAGCACAATTCACAAAGCTTTTCAAGAAGGACTAATTATGTATATCATGGAGCTACATCAAGCAGACCTTTTAACGATGTTGGTCGAACCAGTAAGAGACAGACATCATGCAAAACAGGTATCGTTGACATGCAGTAGTTGTTTTAGCTCAAAGTCGACTTTTTGCATGCAGACCTCTTTGTCTGTAACTGTTTATAATCTATTTAGACAGACATCATGCAAAACAGGGACTTTGAAGCAAATGTATTTTTAATAAATATTGAAATATTTAGTTATTTTACTTGATCTTTGTGAAGAACAGACCTGGAAGATTATTCATCAACCTGTACGAGGGATACATTGTATGAATTGATCGCATGCAGAACTCTTCGTGTTTAACTGTTTATGCTTTGAGCTCAGATTGTCAGTCTGCTCTTATTTGCAGGATTTAATGCAGATGTTTTGGCTGCTGATACATCAGTTTCTCGTGGAACAATTAAGTTGGACCTTAATACAGTTGCGCTAGAAGATTTTTCATACATCTCAAACACTACATCTACAGTGTTTAATCCAGTAGCGGCTTCTTTGTCAACTATGACACCCAAGGTCAATAGTTATGCTGAAACGCCTCATGTTCACTTTCGGAATAATCTGGGCAAGCTCAGTGGAGATCACATGCCTAAAGTTAAGGGCAGTAAACCCATCTTCATCGATCTCGATTCTGATTCTGGTGAGGATATTTGCAATAGTGGTGGAGAACCGAAAATTGAGAGTGTGGGCTCCACATCTAAGCTTCCCAGTGGTCTTTCATGTGAGATGGAGATAGAGAAGGTTCCAAAACCCGCAATGCTCTCCCATATTGGTCGGAATTCTATGGTTTCTGAGGAGCTAAATGGCCTCAAGTTGTCCAACTCTTTCGAGACTAACTGCACGATTGAGCACCAGGCATGCAGTATAAAGACAATGCAGTCTGGTGTTAATGGCAGAGACTCTAACTTAACATCTTCCAATGAGAGTCAAGTAGTTGACTTGGGTCCTGAAAGAGCTCATTCAGGAGTTCCAGAACAGAGATCGTCTGAAACTCGTGATTTGAACATTCATTGTATTAATAGTAAAGAGGCCGCTGATTTACTTGTGCAAATATCTCGTCAAAGACAACCCGAGTATCTAAGATGTTCGGTAAAGTTAACCGCCGAAGTTCCTGAAAACAAAGAACAAGACCAACCTCAGCGTTCCTTGGACTCTTATGAGACAATGGTGTTGAACACAAAAGAGCAGGGCCCTGAAGATTACTGTGTTTCCTCGAATGCATTTGTCATGGATGAACCGGAGAAGAGGGATAGCAGGTATAGACTGAAAAGAGGAACCCGAATGAAAGATTTCCAGAAAGACATCCTATCTAGTCTATCCACCTTATCAAGGCATGAGATTCGAGAAGACATGAACATATTTGAGGGTGTCATAAAATCGCGAGAGTACAAAAGAATGAGGACCAAGGTGATTGACGAGGGCACTTGGTGTAGGTCAACAAGGAGTAAAAGATCAAGATTCGGTCGAAGATAAGCGTCTTCCATCCTTAACAAACTGTAAGTTGGCAATGACACAATCCTGATCTATGTTACTCTGACATGGTTAGAAGCATCCTAGTGTCAGACTCGGCTATTTTGAGCAAAATTCTCTTGTTCTAGGCATACAATGAAATCTCCGATTGTCCAAGTATTGAGTGTCGGATATGGGTATGTGAGGTAATATGAGGAGTCGGGGTAACATAGGTCTTGATTAGGTAGTGATTATGAAACTGCAAAATCTCGGTAGTGTGTAGCGGCTGTCATACAGGAATTAGGTGGATTGTTGTTTATAGGTCTCACCATTTCTTATTAATCTGATGTAAAAGGAATCATTAGTTGTTCAATTAATCATATGCTCAAATTCATAACAGTGGACATTGTTTTTGTATAAAATCTTTGTTTTTTTCATACAAAATCTCGCATTTTTCATAGAATGCAATTGACTTGTGAACAATATCTGCTGAAGATTCTCATACTCTGATGAAATTATGTACGTTGACATATTCTTTCGTCTACTGGGTCATTTTAGTAGGACGACAGACGACCCGAATACCCATTTGTCACGTCTAGTCGTCCCCGATCCTTGGTATTATCCCACACAACCGAGTCGTGCTCTTAATAGTGATTCTGGAACCATAGATAATTTTACCAGTTAATCTAGCTAATATCCGCGTAATTTTGTAACATAGTTATCCTGTATATCTTTGAGTTGACTAATCAATCTGTCTGCAAGACGTGATAACCAGTTACTGATAACTTCCAAAAACACCTGCACCTCAATGATTTGATAATTAAAAGATAATCATGGTTTATGACTTCTGCTTTAAACAAATGTAAACTATTCTTATGTCAGTCTGGCACTGATGCTGTATGCTGAAAATGTATTGCTAAATACTGAAGATATCAAAGGCTTAAGTCAAAAGATTACATCTTTTTATCAACCAGCAAAAACCCATTTCTACCGAAAAATCGAATCGATGAACCCACAGAGTTTTTTCCCACAAGAAATTTTTAGACCATCTGCAATGCAGCCTTCTGATCCTACTGACGTGGGTCAAACCGCTTTGAGATATGCCCACCAGTTTATCAACTCAATTTCTGACCTAAACCCGACACAAATAAACAGCATTGGGCAGTCAAGTCTGATTGCCCGGGAAGCGATCAGTGAGTTTAAGAAGTTTCTGGCAGTTCTGGAGGAACCGAAGACACCAGTAATGCAGAGTACTAAGCGAGTTAAAATGGGTCCTGTGTCAAAAATCCGAGGTATAAGTTGCAGGGAAATGGCTCCTGTTGAACATTCTCCTAAGCCTCCTGTTTCTAACCAGGTGATGTTACCGGCTCAAGTACATCGACCCAAGGCGTTAAACTTCAGCAGCTCGAAAACCAATGCTGTAAGTCAGTTGCATTGTAATCCTATCTTGTGTATGGAAGGATCAGTTACCAGCAGCCAGCATTTGATGATGCAGACGTCTTCAGGGATTTTGACTTTCAGTACTGAAAATGTCTCTGCAAGCAAGGCTTGTCATTGCTCTAAGAAAAGGTAAATCATTCTGTAAAATCAGTTAATTTCCCTGATAATTTCTTTTTTACGACATTTAAAAGGACATGGTTAAGGTTGCATATATCAGAACGTCTACCCCTTGTGGCGGGGGTCACTGAGGCACCGAGACAACAAATTGTTCTATTGATTATCAATCTGATTTTCTTATGTATAAATATGTACTCTGTAGTCTGTACCATTCAGTTCAATCCGCGCATACAGAACAACTCACAGATTAGTCTTAAAATTCTACAGGAAGCGAAGGGAAAGGCGAAGGATAAAAGTGCCAGCAGTAAGCGATAAAATAGCAGATATACCAGCTGATGATAATTGCTGGAGGAAATATGGACAGAAACCTATCAAAGGCTCTCCTCACCCTAGGTACCTCTATCTTTATTACAGTACGCAATTCTTGAAAACATTGTCGTCTATAGCGAGTTAAACAACCTTACATTTCTAAGTTGTGGTGTATATATAGGAGCTACTACAAATGCAGCACTTGCAAAGGATGCCCTGCTCGGAAACAGGTGGAGAGATGTTTGGAGGATTCAAGCATGTTGGTTGTAACTTACGAAGGAGACCATAACCACTCCAATTACACATTTCCTTGCTCTACCATTACATTCTAAGGGCTTCGCGATCTCAAGACTGATTTCGGAAAACCAAACAACAAAATTCTTTATTTTTTTTTATTAACATGCTTAATGAGTATAGATGTTCTACCTTGAATTGATACCATGTATCGATGTGTTGAGGGCTACCGTTCACTTTTAGGTGACATTAGTCATAGGAACAGGTGGAACAGCAAGTCTTTTGTAAAACAGTTTAATTGTAACATACGGACAATAACGCTTGTTTAAGATTGTTTTACCGGGGGTTACTTTCTAAAACGACCTTTTTCCGATGGTCGGGATCAATGAAATTGTTAACTTCAGTTACGTACATAGAAGGGATGTGATTTGGAGAGTCCAAATGTCTTAAATGAAAAAACTGAAAGTGGGGTTTCCTTGTAATTTTCCGTAAGCCACGGAACTTTCTTGCTTTCTTACCTCATTTCCGAAACCTTTAGCAATGCAGAAACTGAACGAGTAACGGAGAAATTAGTAGTTTTGCATTGTTCTGAAGATGCAGATGCAAGTCATGCAACTAACCTAACTCGTAAAGTCATCGATGTATGATATTACACGAAAAAGCAACAATAAGAGATTTTTATCGAGGTCTCGGCTACTCCGTATTAACTAACATTATTTTATTTTCGATTAGAATCATGAATTCGACCGCAATTAACGGAGAGGAATAATTTCATTCGACTGTATGTTAGATCATGAGTATATTTGGAAGACAATGTGCAGCAATTCTACTTAGCCCACTAAGCTTAGCTAAAATAGGCACTTATTACTAATGATGATTTTAACGATTTAATGATACCAAAGTAAACAAACAGTACTGGTTTCATTTGACATCTGTTTTATTTGTCTCACTCTGTGATTTTTTGAAGAATTCATTGATAAAATTCCATAAATAATTAAGATGTATGGACCAATCTTGATAGTTTTATATACACTCCAAAACTTCATACACAAGTATACAAGCACAAAAAAACAATTTGGAACCTCTCAAGCCCTCTCTATCTCCTTCCATTTCCTCTCAACAATCAAGATTTAACCGTCATTGTTCCGGTTTGGGTCGGGTCATTTTCGGATCAACAATTTATCGGGTTATTTTCAGGCCGGGTCGTTATAGCCTTATAGGTCAGTTCAGGTTAGGACGATTTTCCCTTAACTAAGTCATTTCGGATCTTTCAGGTCAAATTTGGGTCATTTTCGGGTCCCTGATCAGCCTTATCGAGTCGATTCATTTAGTCAGGTCAGCTTTGTCAGTCCACAAACGAGCTCAACTCATTTGATACAGGCAGAAAAAATATGCTCTGTATCATCAAACAATTTTGAACGATGAGTCGACAATTATATACCGATACATCACATCTTTGTTAAAATTATCATCACTATGCCGAGATCTCTTGGGTTTCAGATTTTTTTTTTTTGGTGACCCAAGGGAACACCCGAACACCCTGCAAGCCCTGGAACCAGGTAAGTCATCAAGGTTGCCCTTGATGGCAGGTAATACCGCAGCACTCCCGTGTAGGGAGTTGAACCCGAAACTTCTCAATTCATTGTCATATTGCAACGTTTTCAGGCACTTTCGCACTCTACTACAATCAAGCCACTTCGGTTTCAGATTAGAACAGCTGAACAGCTCCTATAACTTGTAAACAATCAAGAAATGAAACTTGAAAGGCACATCTCAATAAATAAAGACTTTAAATGGAGCAACAAATTAAAGAAGATGAACCGTCGTTAATTTAAGATTACTAGAACAACAAAAACACATGCTGAATATTTATCACAGATTAAATGCATGAAACCGTAATTGCCTAACGTCTTGGTTGTCATCATGATATTCTTGACGTTTTACCTTCAAAATCTACCGCTGTACATTATAAAATCTAATTCTCAAATAAATCAATAAATTCAAAAATTTATTCACACCTGAATCCATCGGTTTGGATTTAATCATAAATCCTAGCATTAAATTCTCAACAATAATAATTCCGTAGTCAAATATGACATATTTTCTTCACCTATAATTTCTTAACAAGAAAATTTAGGATAGTGTGAGACGGTTCTTTTATAGATTCAACATTCGTACGGTCTTTTACAAAAATTATTAGAAACACGGCGTATTCTTAAAAACAATGCAATTTAACATTTCTAATCGCGCAAACGTTATTGGTAATCGATGAAAGAATTATCACAAGTATATGCACGGTAAAGAACCGATATCAACACGATTTTACACAAAATTACCCCCGAAAGTTTGTGTTGATAAAATTTGTTAGTAAAGATACGAGACTGAATAGAAACAGTGAAAACATCGTAGTAATAGTAGTAGTAGTAGTCGTTGTTGTTGTTGTCACAATTTGTAGACGACGAGAAAACAAGGCAACACGGCACGAGAATCGAACACCAACAATTCCCCATTTTCCCCGCTTACCGAATCAAAATCATCGTCTTTACCGCACCCAACTCGGTCGACCCGTTTATTAGAAACCCGTCCAGCAATTACCCGACAAACAACCATCGCCCGTCTCCCTTTCCCTAAACCCGCACTATCATGCGCTGCCCCGCTACCCGAATACGTACAAATCCCCGCCGTACACGTGTCATCATCGCACCCGTCAACAA
>JAGPOY010005131.1:0-11268 GCA_018983105.1 Silene uniflora | reverse complement strand
ACGGCCGGAGCTGTCACATGGATACACGAAGCTTAACAATGGGACGCGATCGATTCGAGTCCGATTCATCTTACGGTTGTATCTATCTATCTTATTGTTTATTATTGTTTTTATGTATTAATCTTTCAGTTTTGAGACCATGTAATGTGCTTAACTTATATGTGGTTTGAGATTATGATTATTGTTCTTATTTATTAATTAGTATTTGGGTATTCATACAAGATTCACTATTTAACTATCAAAATCATGTTTTTGAGTTAGCTTGATCACCTAAATTAAACTCGTGTGTCGACTGTTGAATTAATAGTAGTTTTAATTAGATTGCAGCGTTCTGGTCTAATTTAATTGCTAGAATTTTGTATGATAATTATCTTATATGCGATTAAAGCGTTCTGGTTGCATATCGTTTAATTGATTGGTGTACTTAATGCGACCGAGTTTGTCAAGTTAATTCGTGCGTTCATGGTTAATTTGATAAAAGTTGGTTAGGATTAGACTTGTGTGCGTTCACGGGGTTTAACGAGTCAGAATGATAAAGCTGGTAATTTGCGTGCGTTCATGGGATTACTGGTTACCAATCTATCCGAAACTAATTGAGTGAATCAATGATTTACCCTACTATTGAAAATTACATGTCTCACTATCTTTTTAATAATAATTTAGCTATTGTTTATCTACCAACAAAACCCCCCCTTATATATTTATAGTACTTCGTATTATATAATAATTTGTCTAAGATGATAACGTCGGTCTCTGTGGGTTCGACCTCTACTTACCCTATCTATCAGTAGAGTTAGTAGTGTTTATAAATTTAATTTTGACTGCGGAAACGACACGCATCAGTTTTCTACTACTTATTCACGAAAATAAGAATTACAATGCGCTCAATACTCAACACACAAGTTCACGCGGCCCATTAGCAGGAACCTTCTCGATCGAGTAGATTGGTTACTCGATCGAGAAGATACTCAAAGAAAGTGCTCGATCGAGTACTTCGATTACTCGATCGAAATCTTGGGAGGAAAAAGGGGTCGATCGAAGACATCTGTCACTCGATCGAAGGCTTTAGCAATATTATCTCGTTCTCCCATCCTTTAAAACATCTCCACGCATCCCGAGGTAGCAAGTTCCCATTCCGACTCTCTTATGCATGCTTAGAGGACCACAAATAAGCTAGTTTTCCATCGTTCCGGTTCATATCTGTAAATTAATACAAAACAAACCACAGTAGACTATTCGGGGGATATTTGTAGTGAAATACCACAAAGTGAGCATAGAAATGCGTGCCAATAAGGCCTAAAAGGTCTATATAAAATGCACGCATCATTTATTAAGAACACAGCATTGATTAATACGAATAATATTACTACTCTAGTAATATTTGATGTGTATTATTATGTATGAGTTATTTTGAGGTTTGCATGTGAAGTTTTTAGAGAGAAAAGTAAGAACAACAATTGTTCTCCTCTCTTTTCACCAAACCGTCCCACCTCCTCTTTTGTAGAGGATTTTTGGTCTCCTTTAATCATTATTGTTGACCCTAGGTCTTGATGGTATTTGAACCATGTCAATTAAGTTAACGTTATATTTCAAAGTTATTTACGCACGCTTTTATGAGCTTGGTATGTTTCTGTAACGCCCCCATATACCGAAGTACCCTACCAAGGGCTACCCTAGCATATAAAGGCGTTACCATCTCGGTATAACCGAGGCAGTGAACATCAAACCAAACAATACGAGTACCTAACTTAAATATAACGTTTAAAGTCATACAACCGTCTCATAACCAAAACCACTTGAAATATAAATACTGTCTCTAAACATAATATCAACTACTGTCAGCTAGCTAATTATGAACTCGTAGCGACTCTTCCTCCCATCCCGTAAGCATATCATCATCGAGCTCAATACCTACTAAACCAACTGCTCACCATCCCCGAATGGATCACAGCAGGTCAAAGACAACAACAACCGGGGTCAGTCAACTGAGCATAACAGTAAAGATAATCAATCACAAGCGGAAGCAAAAGTAACTCACAGCCAAACCATTACTCAACTCCAACACTTTCATTTCCAATAACTGACTACACAGCAAGCTGTGTAGCCCTGCCAGATTACCGCCGCAATGATAATCCACACCGTCAGTGGGGGGACCGCAGCCTTTCCCACCAAATCCCCGCTCAATGAGCGAACCCAAGTCCTTAATGTGCACATCCCTCTTGGTTGAGACACCCAAGAGGCGACAAAGGGGCGTGAATCACCTCTCACAGTGACCCACTCAGCCGGAACCATATCACAATCACTATCTCATCAGTAACTCCAACAACATACGATAAGCAATCAATCACAATATGCAACCAGCCATACAATCATACCATATCATCTTACAGCTATAAACAATTAACTGAGTAGGAATATCCTACCTTATTCGCAAATCCTAAATCAGGCAATCACAGCAATCACAGCAATCAATCGCAAAATCCTTCCTCTATGAATCCGTCACCTAATCATCAATTATGCATAATCAATACCAAACCCTAACACCCCCTAATCATAGATTAGGGTTCATAACCGATGTAAAACAATTAATCAACAAAGCAGATGACTTACCCACAAGATCTAGATCTCGATCTAGTGAAGATCTGAATCCTAGTCCTCCATGCAAAGTAGGAAGGAGAGAAGCAGTGTACGTCGCTTAGTTTTTCTCAAAAGGGGTTTTAGAATTAGAATAAAATGATTTAAAACCAATCTTCTCCCTTTTATACTTATTGCACAAAAACCGAAAAACCAACCAGTTAGACCGTCGGCTCGGTCGAGCCAGAGCCAGCTCGACCGAGCTAACCCCAGCTTGTCCGAGTCAAAGTGACTCGGTCGAGGAGTTGCGTTCCAGGAACTCTTAAAACGTGTCAGAACCGAAACTAAGACCTGTCAGTGGCTCAGCTCGGTCGAGCCACTCCCTGCTCGGTCGAGCCACTGACACTCAGAAATCCGTAGTATTACAGTCTTCCCCTCTTAAAAACGAATTTCGTCCCCGAAGTTCACACATATACCTATAACGTGGAACAAAACTCAAAAACAAAACTTACTCATGTGACATACACGGCATACTCTACCCCGACTTTAGCAAATAAATGCTAAAAGAACTCGATATAAACATAAAACTTGCTTGTAATTACACATGCGATCATCTCCTACCCCCATTTAAATAATTAAAGTTACGTCCTCGTAACCAAACATACCTGATCAAAGAGATGTGGATACTTCTCGCATAGCATCTTCTGCCTCCCATGTGGCTTCCTCCACCTTATGATTTGACCACAATACTTTGACCAACGTTGTTTCGCCATTTCTTGTTTTCCTTACCTTACGATCTAGAATCTCCTTTGGTGTTTCCACATATGTAAGAGCTTCATCCAATTCTACATGCTCCATCTCCAAAACATGCGTCACGTCTAGTATATATCTCTTGAGTTGCGAAACATGAAATACATTATGCACCCGATCAATTGCGGCAGGTAGAGCTAACCGATAAGCTACCTCGCCAACTCGATCAAGGATGTCATAAGGTCTAATATACTTTTGGCTCAACTTTCCTTTTCTCCCGAATCTCATAACTCCCTTCATTGGTGACACTTTCAAAAGAACCTTGTCTCCAACTGCAAATTCCACCACTCGACGATGTAAATCTGCATAACTCTTCTGTCTATCTTGAGCTGCTTTCATCTTCTGTCGAATAATCTTCACATGTTCAACCATCTCTTGTACCATCTCCGGTCCCAAAACTACGGCTTCGGCACTGTCATCCCACCAAATTGGACTCCGGCACTTCCTACCATATAATGCTTCGAAAGGTGTCATGCCAATACTGGTATGATAGCTGTTATTGTATGAGAACTCTATCAAATCCAAGCGATCCTCCCAGCTACCCCCGAATTCCATGACACAAGCTCTTAGTATGTCCTCCAAGGTCTTGATAGTTCTCTCCGTTTGTCCATCTGTTGTTGGGTGAAATGCGGTACTCATCTTCAAAGTAGTCCCCATTAGCTCTTGTAGCTCTTGCCAAAATCGTGAAATGAATCGCGCATCACGGTCCGAAACAATATCCTTATGCACTCCGTGTAATCTCACTACATTCTTCCGATAGCCATTCGCCAATTGGAGCTTACTCCAAGTATCCTTCATTGGAATGAAATGAGCTGATTTGGTTAAGCGATCCACGATCACCCAAATCATATTATTACCTTGTACTATCCGCGGTAATCCCACAATAAAATCCTTGGAGATTGACTCCCACTTCCATTCCGGCACATCAAGTGATTGAATCTTACCTTGTGGTCGTCGCTGTAATACTACGGATTTCTGAGTGTCAGTGGCTCGGCCGAGCTGGGAGTAGCTCGACCGAGCTGAGCCACTGACAGGTCTTAGTTTCGGTTCTGATGCGTTTTTAAGAGTCCCTGTAACAGAGCTCCTCGACCGAGTCACTTTGACTCGGCCGAGCTGGGGTTAGCTCGGTCGAGTTGACTCTGGCTCGGCCGAGCCGACGGTCTGACGGGTTAGTTTTTTGGGTTTCGAGTAATTGATATAAAAGGGAGGAAGTTGGTTTTAATCATTTTATTTCACTGTTAAAACCCTTTTTGAGAAAAGAAAGACTACGTACACTGCCTCCTCTCTTCTACACCAATTGCATCAAAGGCTAGGGTTAGATCTACACAAGTCTGCGATCTAGATCTTGTTGGTAAGCGATCTATTCATGTTTGTATTCTTTAATAGTAGTTTATGAACCCTAATTAGATAGATTTGGGTATTTGTGTTAATTGTGATTAATTGATAATAGGTGACGGATTCGTATAAAAGGGATTCTACAATTGATTGTTTTGATGTGCTTGATTTATTGGAGATTTGCGTATGCGGTAGGATATTCCTACTCAGTTGATTGTTGTATTTGTAAGACTGTCTGTATGTTCATATGTGATTGGATGTTGATTGATTGATGCCAAGAGTGATAGTGATTGTGATTGTGATTATCGATATGTGTGATTATCGATGTGGTTCCGGCTGAGTGGTCACTGTGAGAGGTGATCACGCCCCATTGTCGCCTCGGCTGGTCGTCTCAACCAGGAGGGGTGTGCACATTAAGGACTTGGGTTTTGATTGGTTATTAGTGGGCAAGGCTGCGGTCCCCCACTGGCGGTGTGATCTATGGTGAGAGAGGGAGGTTGGAGATCACTCTTGGCTTATGATTGTTGCATTTCTTCCGCTGTGTTTATATTGATTGTCTTGGCTTATATTTACGGTTGACTGACCCCGGTTGTTTGTCTTTGACCTGCTGTGATCCATTCGGTGATGGTGAGCAGTTGGTTTAGCTGGTAATAAGCTGGATGATTAGACCTGGCAAAAGTATACCGAACCCGAAAAACCGATCGAAAATACCTTAATCGACACCCGACCATACATCTGAAAGGTATAACCGAACTTCACCCCGAAACCTGAATCGACCTGATTTGATTCGAAATCGAACCGAATTCGTAATATCCGAAATTGACCCAAAATCGAATAAACCCGAACTGTTCAACCCGAATTGTTTTAATCCGAACCGATATATACCTGAACCGATTTCAACCTGTAAATTGATGACTGAAACCCAACATTGAAACCCGAAATGACCCAAATGTACCTAAGTGTCACATCTAGGGTGTCATTTTGTACACGAGTGTCAGCCTTTTGAAGTCAATGAATTAATATTAAATCGTAGTTATAAAAAAAAAACATTATATATTACTTTTCTTATAAAAAATATTTGTATTTTTCCAATGTTTTGAATAAAAACCTTATCCCTTGACACCCGATCCGAATATGACCTAACTCGAATCTCATCTGCTCTGATATTGACCCGACTCGAACCTTATTTGCTCCGATATTAACCCGACTCGAACCTGAACTGACCCAAAATATCTACAACCGATTAAAACTGAAAACTGAATCCAACCTGAGTTGGACCGAACTGAAATCGAAAAAAAGGATAAACCGAAATTACCCGATCCAAAAGAACCCGAACCGAAACCGAACTGATTGACCCGTTTGCCACCTCTATGGATGATGATGTGCTTCTGGGATGGGAAGAGTCGCCACCAGTTTAGAGCTAGTTAGCCGAC
This sequence comes from Silene uniflora, assembly GCA_018983105.1. NCBI lineage: Eukaryota > Viridiplantae > Streptophyta > Magnoliopsida > Caryophyllales > Caryophyllaceae > Silene > Silene uniflora. The sequence goes on along the minus strand of JAGPOY010005131.1, from coordinate 5,116 downwards.
AGTAGTTTTTATTGTGTTAAAACAGTTTATGTTTTCAGTTGTTGTTTTATCAGACAGTTGTATGACTTAAACTATTTTATTAATAAAGGTACTCGTATTGTTTCTTTTGATGTTCACTACCTCGGTTATGTCGAGATGGTAACGCCTTTATATGCTAGGGTAGCCCTTGGTAGGGTACTCTGGTATATGGGGGTGTTACAGTCGTTGTTCACCTTTGACCCTTTGACAAGTCAAACATCTTGCAACAAACTCCGCGACATCCTTCTTCATTCCTGGCCACCAGAAAGTCTTCTTTAAATCCTTATAGAGCTTATCTCCTCCCGGATGGATAAAATATGGTGTAAAATGGGCCTCTTTCATAATCATCTCTCTCATGTCTTCGTCGGCTGGAACACACCATCTGCCATCGAATCTCACACTCCCATCCGCGTGAATAGAAAACCTTGTCATATTCGCATCGCCAATCCTTCCCTTCCACTCTTGAATCTTAGGATCAAGAAGTTGCTTTTGCTTCATCTCCGTATAGAACTCAGGTTCCAAGGTTAAACTACTAACTTCATCACCCTTGCGAATCATGTAAATGCCCATCTTGTTCACTTCATCCTTTAATTGCATTAGAGACAAAGAAGCACATAAGGAGTGTATACTCTTCCGGCTCAATGCATCTGCAACCACGTTAGCCTTTCCTTCCAGATAGTCTATCTTTATGTCATAATCTCCAATTAGCTCCATCCACCGTCGTTGTCTCATATTCAATTCCTTTTGAGTGTGGATGTACTTGAGACCTTTATGATCCGAAAATACCTTAAAAGTTGCACCGTACAGGTAATATCTCCAGATATTTAAAGCATAAACCACTACACCTAACTCCAGGTCATGTGTTGGATAATTCTCCTCATACAGTTTAAGTTTTCTCAAGGCATATGCGATTACCTTTCCATTCTGCATTAGCACAACCCCAAGCCATTTTTTGATGCATCGGTGTAAACTTCAAAATTCTCATCCCCTTCTGGTAGACCTAGGACAGAAGTTGTTGTCAAACGCTCCTTTAATGTCTGGAACGCTGACTCACAATGATGCATGTCGTTTATACACCAAAAATAAAACCTAAGAACTACTAACGGAAGCTAGTGGTAAATAGGGTCGATCCCACAGAGAGGCAGACTATTTCTATTTATGTGATTTTCTGTCGGTCACAATAATTGGGGGTTTTGGATTTGTTTATCTAAACTAAAGATTAAAAGAGAAATAAAACTAAATTAATTCAGAGGAGAAGAGAGCATGCGAAGGAATTTGGTCCACCGTGTATCAACAGTCTAGGGTTTATTAGGTTGGTCAGTTCGTTGGTAGGAAGGACTGGGTTGTCACCTTTCGGTCCTTAAACCCGACTATATCTTTCGATCTTAAGTCGTCCTAAGGTCAATCTTACTTAGCTTTCATCCTCATAAGATTTTACTTATTACAATCAAACAAGCCTTACCCTTCCAATCTTTCGATCTAGGTCGGGGGTTAACTACGCGTACGGTCTCCTGCGTGCACTCATTCAACCGAAACAACAATTGAAGTATTTAACTATAATTCCTACCTAAACCTGCCCTAACATGTTATACCCTAGCATGCATCAACACGGTTTCCCTCATCCTCGCATACTAGAAAATTAGCTACGCATACTAATATTAATAACGAGAACGACTAACGAAGACATGCTAAACATAATAATAAAAGAAGAATAAGCTAAAGGAAAGAGAAATACGGTCTCGTGCGATCCGGCGTATAGGATGTAAGATTCTAGCTTCGAACGCAAATCGTAAAGGAAAAAGAAGAAAAAGGAAGAAAATATTATTGAAAGATTCAAGTCTCAGAATTCTGTCCGTAGATGGATGTATATCGGTTCTCCTAAATCTGAAGACTTGACATGCTTTTATAGTAAAGCATATACGTCTTTTATTAAGCTATGGACTTTCCTAACGTAGCTAACCCTAATAACCTCTCGATCGAGTACTTAAGGTTCTCGATCGAGGTATAATCTCCAGCAGTCTGCTCGAACGAAGAGTGAGGCTTCTCATTCGAGACCTTCTCCTTGCAGCTTCCTCGATCGAACACAGGACAGTTCGATCGAGATCTTGTACTCCTCAAGTCCTCTCGATCAAGCATAGGACAGCTTGATCGAGGCTTTTCTGCTCGTCCAGTCTACTTGGTCCTCGTCGACTTGGGCCTTCGTTTGGTCGACGACAGGCTCCAATGCTTGAGTATCCTCTATTGTGCGTCCATCTTTTAAAATGCATCTTTTAGGCCAGAAACGCTTGGTTTTGGCTACATTCCCGCTTATACCTGCAAGATAGCAATACAAACGCAAAGTAGTCTATTCGGGGCATAAAGCGATATAAAACCACTTATAACTACAGAAATACGTGCAAAAAGGGACTGTAAAAGTCTATATAAAATGCACGTATCAAACTTCCCCAAACCAAACCTTTGCTTGCCCTCAAGCAAACCATGCAACTAAGGACTTAATGGAAAGGAATAAACTCAGAGCTATTACCAATCATTGCCAAACCGTTTTAATGCACTGCAAATTTATACATATCATGAAACAACATTGGACGTTCGACCTTGCAAGACTCTTTTATTTCGGACTCTCCCGGATCACTCTTCTCTCAACAAAGCAAATGGTAAGATTTATATGTAAAGAAGAGAAAGAAGAAATATATAGTCTCTCACCTAGACTACGACCATCAAGTCATGCAAGCTTGACTAGCATGAGTAAGGATTCGAACACCGTACACACACATACCGTTATTAATTTCAATTACATGCCGAACTTTGCAAAATTTGGATATGTGAGGCTAAGTGGGTAAGAAGGGGCAAAACATATTATGGAATTGAGGGGGTATAAGCCAAGCTAGTACCTAACAAACCATGAGAAAACGTATCCCGTTCTTCTGACTCTAGAGTGAACACAATGTCTTAGAAATAATAGGCATACAACACATTATCCCCAAACAAACACCTCCTCATAATTTTAATAAGCACATGAGGTATTTTCTTTCAACTCAGCCATATTTTTATTTTTATTATAATTTTTTTCATTTTCATTTTCTTTTCGGCTGTAAACAGAACCTCTCGATCGAGCTTATAAAGATTCTCGATCGAGCACTTTTCCAACTGGTATTCCCTTCTATCGAGAGAAAGGTTCTCGACAAGGGGTCTTTTAGCACACGACTCGATCGATCATTTGTAGCTCCTCGATCGACTTCTTCGAATAACAAATTCCACTCGATCGAGCAATGAAGCTCTCGACCGAGCACTTTTCTCATTAATACTCACTCCATGATTTTCAGAACGAACCAAAACTGATACAAAACATATTTTCCTCAAACATTACCTAACTTGGCACAATGGTAGGCTAAGTATAGGATGTAGTTAAGGGTAACAGGCAGATTTGGCTTTAATGTGGAGTTAATGGGGTAAAATGAGTAAAGGGGAATTGCAAAAGTTCGTAAAAACATGTAACATCAACTTCAAACAGATGCATGCAGGCAATAAGCAATCAAGACTCATACACGTGCAAAACATGAAATGAAGGGAGTACTGCTCACAATCCTAAAATTAACCGGTCATGGATGTCACCAGTTTTAAGGCTCTAATATCTTAGAAAGTTTAAGTAGCTTGCCAAAAATTAAGAGTCAAGTCTAATTGTCCAATAGTAAATTTCACGACAAAATTTGAGATGGTAAGGAATGGCATATTATGACTAAATAACGCATTGTCATCATTGAAAACTCCTTTCCGACTCGATCAAATGCAAAAATAAACGTGATAAAAAAAAAAATTAAATTTTTAATAAAATGCAATACATAAAAATAAACGTGAATGCAAAAACGAATGCAGACGCAAAAGGATGCATGATACCCTCCCCAAACCAAATTGGACAATGTCCTCATTGGCCGAACAACCAACAGCAGCAAAACAGGGGACGGAGGTCACAACCCTAGTACATGTTCCTAAAAACATAATTAAGAAAAAGATGCAAAACACAAAAGAAGGGGGACTCACAAAAGGCGCGTCTTCCCCAAACTAAAGCTCGAAACACCGGGAAGCGCGAATCACATTAGCAATGGCCGCAGTGCTCCCCAAGATCGGCTTTTGAATGTTTTTGACTGATATGGGCGACGTAATCTCTTCTTGTCGCCTTTAGTCTCTTGCGATTCGGCCTGGCATTTCCATTAGTCCGATCGCCCGAAATTAAGATCGCCTCGAACAGAGACAAATCATATGTAAGATGAACTTGTCCGAGATCTTTCCTCCCCAAACCAAACCGTACAATGTCCTCGAAGATAGCGGCAGCGGCCGCACCGAAGGAGAACGGAGCCATTCCTGAGACGACATGCACAGTAAAACCAGATTAAATAATATCAAAAAGTCGAAACAGAGACATCCTATCCTAAATCACCATACGGATGGAAGGGGGGATCTAATCAAAACAAATAAACATTCAAATAAGAACCTAGTAGACTACCCATAATCAAAATAAGATCGATCAAATCAATAATCATGAAAAATCCGAGATTATCGTACCTTAAGAACCCTAATTCCGATCAAAAAGCTTTTAAAATAACAGGGTAAGGCACGAAATCCAAAGGGGATTTGATTGATCTTGACAGTATAATAAATGGGTAAGTAGTTGTGGGTTTTTAATTGGGCAGACAGGGGTATTTTGTCAGGGATTTTGGTCGGGTGATGGTAAAAGAAGAAGAAGAAGAAGAAGATAGAAGGTTAGAGAGTGATAAAACCAAGGGAGTGAACTCCCTATTTATAACCGCGGGGGTCACTCGACGAGGAGAATTCCAGTCGGTCGAGGACATGTGGCATAGATCCTCTCGATCGAGCAAATATTACCTCTTGATCGAGAAGTGGCTGTCCCTTAAACTTCTTCGTACTCGAACGAGAACTGAGTCTCTCGTTCGAGGTCTTCTTTTCACCTAATCCCTCGATCGAGAATGTGTCCATTCGATCGAGGTGTTTCCTCTCATAAAGCTTGTCCTGCAAAATTAATATTAAGAATATCCCAATACCACAATATTAACCATAGTCAAAAATAATAGCTAGCTACGCT
>JAGPOY010005130.1:0-11269 GCA_018983105.1 Silene uniflora | reverse complement strand
TGATGTTGATGCGTATCTATCATGCGGTTTTAAGTCTCTTGTTCATTTATATACTTTCAACAGCTTAATTGTCCTTGCTTTGATTAGTCAAATAACTAGTTGTGTGTTATTGCAAGAACACATTGTATAAGATGGTCAGCCCATGATTCATTGTAATGTATGAACTTGCTTATGTCTTCTATTTGGTGGCTGATATATGATCTAAGGTCTCTATTGATGATTTGTTTATTTATGCAATTCCCTTGTATGTCATATTCTCATTTCACTTCTCTGTGTCAAATCAGATTGAATCAGATTCAGCAAGTCATGTGCGCAATGCAAGATGAGCAGAGAGCAGGCCTGAGGCTGTCTAGAAGTTTGTCGCGCCAAGAAGTCTCATCCCATAGACTTATTTTTGTAGTGATTTCTATTTTTGAATTATGAATGATAATATTTTGGTTTGGCTTAGGATAATCTGTTGATTATTGAATCATCTTTTACATTTGTGATCATGTGTAACAGGAATTTGTTGGGCAATAATATAGTAAATATAGTAATATATATATATTTTTTTTATAAAAATTATTAATTATAGACATGGGATTTTTGTAAACATCCGATGTCTATATTTTACAATAGACATCAGACTATTTAAATATATGATACCTATGGGAAAGAATCGACATCAGACTTCCAAAATATCCGATGTTTATATTCCATATAGACATCAGATTTGTAAAAAAGTCTGATATCCATTAGTTAATGGACATCAGACGTAAGTCCGATGTCTATTGGTCTTATAATAGACATCACTCAACTTAACATCGGTTGTGAATCTGATGCCCATTGCTAAAAAAGTCTGATGTCTATTTAGTGTTTTGTAGTAGTGGGTAGTAATGTGACAGGTATGCTATGGATGCATTGCCAACTTAGGGACTGTGTACGAGCTGAGATTGGTTGCAACACGACGACACGTTGGTTAATGAGCTTGATACATGTACTAGAATAGGGTAATCTCACGTACTCTCATCATATGCATTTACATTGTAATTATCGACCCGCTTTTGTATAATTGTAGGCCTTATGTAATTGTTGGTTAAACTTGTATTTGCGATCTTGATTCACTCTACCTCGGGTAACCGAGAAGGTAACCCTCCCGTTAGCTCGAGCTGGCCTATTGAAAGGTACTCGAGAAAACGGGATTGTTAAATATTTAATTTCATACGTATTCCGAAATCTTATTTCCGTCTCTTCTTTATTTATTTATGACCGCACTAATATACGATTATTTGTTCTCGTTTGTGTTGATGAAATTATTGTTAGAGGACCGAACTCGATCAATGTCACTACGTTTATTACATCAATTTTTGGACGATTCTTGCTCAAAAATCATGGTCCATTATCTTACTTCCCCAACTTGGAAGTCACCCTAGCGGCAATTAGATTGCATCTCAACCATATTTTGACACATTACAAGATGGCTGAATGGCACTCCTTCAACAACTCTGATGTTTGCTAACTCACGTCTCAGATGGCAAGACAACCAGCCCATTCAAGACGAGACCACATATTAAACCATTTTGGGGAGCCTTTAATACCTCTATCTTAGAAGACTCGATATCGCCTTTCTTGTAAACAAACTTGCACAATTTGTAAAACATCCTACCACGACTCACTGGACAACATTAAAACGCGTCCTCCGCTTCCTTAAAGGTACCCTACACCGCGACTTTCATCTTCTTAAAAACACTCCATTCAATCTCTGTGCATATTGTGCTGCTGATGGAGTGTTTTAAATACCGCAAGTGCACGGTGTTGTTATAGCACTTGAGGGTCGAATCCACGAGGAGCAAGGGAGAACACTAATTGTTTCAATTCTTGTGTTTAGCTAAGTCAAGCGATAAAAGATGGTTCGATTATCTAATTAACTAGGCTAAGTGCAAGCAATTTAAACTAAATAAATGCAACAACTTAGAAGAATATAATGAGCTAAATAAAAATTAGACTTTATAAAGAGATTAAAGGCCTAGGGCACGACTTCGAGCATCAACAATTTGTAATTCACCTTTTGATTTCGTAAACTAGTTGTCAAAGGGTAGTGTATTAAGGAAAACGCCTCTAGGTTGCCTATTGTCTCCCTCCCGGGTTCACAATAGGATACTAGTTCTATTAATTAGTACAACCTCCTCACAGACTTATGCACTAAAATCCCAACTCAAAGTTCAAGGTCACCGAAATTGGCCTATTCCTGCTCACCTCTCACCAAGACTCTTGGTAATAAGCTCGCGATATCCTCGGTCATCCCACTCCATCTCCCGAGGGTCGATTTCAAACCGAAAACTAAAGGTACCCTCTTCAAGTCCTCCCTACACTTGCCATTGACACACACTCCTTCGTCATTGATCATATCTTCTTTCACTTCAACTCTCCACACAAGATCACTTCCATAACAAGACCCACTCATAGAAGGAGATTTCATGGACTTGTTGAATTCAAAATCAATGTTCTCATGTAAAAGTTTACACAACAAAAGAGGACTTAGTCTAAACTAGAACTAAACAATCAATATCTAGCCAATGCTCCCCGGCAACGGCGCCAAAAACTTTAAAGATGTTTTAAATACCGCAAGTGCACGGTGTTATTGTAGCACTTAGGGTGTCGAAATCCACAAGGAGCAAATTGTAGAATAATAACCGTTATGATTCTCGTGTTAGCTAAGTCGATGAGAAATTGGTTTGTTGATATATAACACTTCTAAACTAGAAGACATGCAATTGAAACTACTAACTAAAAGTGATGAAAGCAAACAAACAATAAAAAGGGCTTTTCTAAATATAGGTTAAAGCCTAGGGCGTGGCTAAGCATACCAACAATCGTAGTCAACACTTTTTCTCGAACAAAAAGCAGTAAAAAGATCTGGCGGTAATTAATAGTACGGGTCGTTTAGCTAGGGAACACCACCTCTAATTCGTCTATAAACTCCCTCCCGGGCTCATTATAGAACACTAGACTTATCGACTCACCTCCCACCCGGGTTTGTGACTCGAAATCCCAATCATGACGCTTCAATACAAAGGAGAACACGCGCTATTCTCTAAGTACCTAGGCATCGGTAAGGGTCAATAAGACTATGGTAAATTCCCGATACTCCAAACCTTTTTCCCAAAGGTGAAGGTCGAATCGGTCCCCAAGGGTACACTATCTAGGTTCTCCCTCCCGGGTTCAACCCAAAATGGACAAGGAAGATAGAAGGGTGGTCAACCTTAAACCTAACCAATTCCCATTGGTGGACAAGGGTCCTAAGTCAACCATAATCCCAAATACAATCATAAACAATAATAACCCCTTGGTAAACCCAAACTAAACTCCCATTTCCTATTAATTGGAATGTAATCAAATTAGTCAACTACTCATGCTAATTGCCTAACCACACCCTAGAAATAAGACTACTCACTACTCATGGGATTTAAGAGTAAATAATTAACAAAGATGGAGATTCTAATGCTAGGCATCATGTGAGATTGATGATTAAAACTAAGCATGCAATTGATGAGATGAAAATATGAAATAAGGAAATTGATTAATTAACCCAATAAGTGAGGTGATTATAACACAAAGATTATAATTTAATCAATACTCTATCATCAAGGATCTAGGATTCAAATACCCAATTAAAGCAATTACTAAGAACATCAAGGAAGAGGGAAAATCTAATCAATAGCAATTCTACCCAATCAATTACTTGCAAAATAAAACTAGGCTTGAAAAAAGAGAAAATTAATGTAAACAAATGATGAAAATAAAGAGGGAAAAACAAAGAATAGAAGATAATACCAACGTACAATAAGAAGATTGAACAATATTGAAGAACAATAATAATAATAATCTTGATTGATGAACAATTATTCACAAGCTACAAAGAAATTTGAGTTAATCCTCCCTTAACCTTACAAATCTTCTTCACTAGTTAGGATTAGTTCCCTAATTTTCTGGAATTCTAGCTATATATACTAAGTACAAAACATAGGAGGAAATACAAGAAGAAAAAGGAAATGCAGTCGAGTGGGTTAATTGTACCCAGTTAGGTAAAATTGTGCTCGGTCGGGTACAATTTTGCCCAGTCGGGTGAAACTCCAAAAAAGTGCCATAAACGCCTAATGGGTGGATTGTACCGGTCGGGTGAAATTGTACCCGATCGGGTAATATTTACTCCCTCGGCAGAATTCTTCAATCATCCTCCTTTTTGATGCCAAACTTGTTCCAATTTCCCGTCCCGCTAGTGCATGCTCCCGAGTAAAGTACCTACAAAAAAGATTCACATAACAAGTAAAATAGCTCGAGAACAATATGTATGCAAGGCATTATGGGAATGGAGTGGATTAAGCTAAAATTGGCTAATATGACGTAGTAAGCTAGCAAAAAGGGTGATAAAATAGGATCCAGAGCGTCAAAATATAGGGTGTAAAATGGTGTTAGAGCATCTCCAATGGAAGCTAATATTGAAGTAGCTTGAGTTTCTAAGCCAATGGCTTAGCATTGGAGCACAAAATTTATGTTGGTTTGGTTTGAGAAATTGGCTTGGGTGAGCTATTAGCTTGGATGAGACTTGTTTCTTATTTTTTTAATATTTTGATTACTTGACCTTTTAAATGGGTCCATTTGAAAATAAGATGAAGTTAGCTTAGCATTGGAGAAGAGTGTAGCTTGAGTGATTTTAGCTTGAAAATCCCAAGTGGCAAAACTAAGCTACTAAAATGTTAGCTTGCATTGGAGATGCTCTTATCAGCTGCACTCCTGCACATTGGGTGGGGAAAGGGACTAGATATCTATAACAGTTTTTTTTTTGGTCAAAAATCCATTTATTGGTCCTCCAAAAAATAATGGGCATTATCGAGATCCTTAATCGAAGCCAAATTTAGAGACGTTGTCGATACCACATGACTATAGCCCTGTTCTTTTGGACTTAATTTCAGCTCCATTCAGTTCAGTTCAGTTCAGCTCCATTCAGTTCAGTTCAGTTCAGCTATTCTGTTCACAAAATTAACTCTTACTTCAGTTCAGTTCAGCTCCTTTAAGTTCAGTTAAGTTCCAATAAGTTCAGTTCAGTTCAGTTCAGACAATTTCAGTCCAAAAAAACAGAGACAATGGTTAAAATCACTATTATCAAAATTAAATATGTCAATACCGTAATCTCCTGTCATCTTATGCGACAACCTTAGACTATGTTTATCCCCAGATTTAATACGAGTCTTATAAACAGTGATATATTATTATTTTATCTGTAAGACTTAACTCAAACTCCTTTATTTCTTTTACTTTATCCCTCGAATCAATCAAAAATCTCAACAATAGTAAATAGGACCCACTTTTACACTCACAAAACACTTTTTATGAGTTTTAAAGTGGGTCTTTGAAACCCAAGACTCATTTTTCCACAGTAAACACTCTTTATCCCTACTTTTTGGCTGAGATATTGCTTTTACTGTTACTCATACCCAAAGTTGGTACTGGATAATCTTAGTCTTAGTGCTACAAACTATTCCACCAATTCCATATTTCACTCACGCATGAAACATCTCTCAGTAGCCTTCCATTTGGTGCGAGAACAGGTCAACCTTGGCACCATACGAGTACAACACATGAAAGTCGACGATCAACTCGCCGACAGGCGACACCCTTACAAAGCCACTGTCGAAACCAAAGTTTACATTGCTTGCCTCCAAGATTGGTCTCAGACTATGACCGTCCATCTTACGGAAGTGTATCAACACTATATAACAGGAAACAATCAAACATCATCACGCATGGAAACAGATCCCCAACAGTCAAGCAACAAATCAGACTTGATACACAATCAAATGTTTATTCTTCCCCTTATTCTCTTCTCTAATTTTAGGAACCAACTTTGTAATATTGATCTTATTCACATTTGTATAGTACTTTACCTATATATTCTAACCTTTGTCAATCTTTTAAATGCGAGGGTGTCGGAGATGACGGTTTTATGGTTTCTTTTGAGATTATCTTGATTTCTAACTTCATTGTGTCTTCCATATTTTTCTTACACGTTTTTATTATTAAAAGTTTGAGTGAGTATTATTATTTAAAAACATTACAACTTTCGGTATTTGATCAACTATTTCCGGTCTTCCACCTTCCTCTGCTTTTCTTCTACAATGCACCATCAAACTCATCACCTCTTCAAATCACAACCCTTAAATCTTCACTTTCTCACACACTCTCCCAATTCTACCCTCTCGCAGGTCGGTGTATCGACGAGGACTCCGTCTCTTGCAATGATGAAGGCATACCCTTCATTGAAACCCACGTAAATTCCCATCTTACGGAATTCCTTGCTTCATCTCACAAACTCAACTTCCTATCCCAATTGTTACCACCTCGAGAAGTCTTATCTTCTGGTTCCCGACTTATCTCGGAGATGGTCCCACTTGCATTCCAAATCAATGTTTTCGCTTGTGGTGGAATTGTCATTGGTTGCTTCATGTTTCACAAGCTTCTTGATATGTCATCCTTTGGTACCTTCTTTGAGTATTGGGCCGCTGTGGCGGCCCAGCAAGTCCATGATGTGGTGGACCCGAATTTTAACCTGATTGCCAAGGCTTTTCCTCCTTTATCTCCAGTGGATCGGGTCAAAGCCACCGAGCCACGTAAGGATCCACCCGCAGAATCCCGTCCCTTCGTAGTATTGGTCAGGAGTTTTCGTTTCACAAAGATGGCTATAAATGACCTCAAAGCGATGGCCGCGACTGAGGTACACCCAGACCCGACCACATTTGAGACACTGACTGGGTTCGTATGGGAGAGTGTCGTTGCTGCCGGTTGCATTGCACACACGGCAGCAAACGAGCCGGTTTCAGAGACGACAGCTATGTTAATGAGCATTAACCTGAGGACGCGAACCAACCCACCACTTCCTAGGAACACAATCGGGAATTGCGTAGCTGATTTTCTAGCTAATGCAACTAGAGAAGGGACATTCCCAGAGCTAGTTGGGGAGATCCATAGTACCATTTTGAAGGCCAAGTCGAGAATCGAAGCGTTTCGAGACGAAAACGGAGTAGACGAGATACTTGAAGATCGAAGGACCGCGGGAGAAAACTTGTGCCAAGCTAATCCGAGTGTGTACCATATTACTAGTTGGAGTAACCTTGGATTGAGTGAGGCGGATTTCGGGTTTGGGAAACCGAATTGGATCGTCCCAACAAATAATGGAAAAATTCCAAAGATGTTTAGGAATTTTATTTTCTTTACTGATTTTTATGATGATATAAATGGTGATGGAATTGAAGTATGGTTGTTCTTGGAGGAGAAAGAGATGCAAATTTTAGAGACCAATCCACGGTTCCTTAAATTTGCTTTTCCTTATTAATTACTAATCCCTTTGTTCCAGTCAAAATAATTTACACTTTTCCCCTTTACTAAATAAACCAAATGTACGTAAACTATTCACAGGAACATATCAACAGAATGGTCTTGATTATTCTTATGATTTTGTAGAAATCTCCTTCAACTGTCGGAATCTTGAATATTTTTATAATTTTGTATTCGATAAAATATATCTTCCTCCAATATATTGAGAATACTTGAAAATGAACATATCAACAGAATTAGCGTCTTATTCTTTTCATCTATCGAGATACATAACAGTACAAGTTTATGGTAAACGACCGACTCTAGATTCGTATAGAAAATGGCGTTACTTGGGTGAATATAAATAGGTGATTCTTAACCTTGGCGGTAGAATTGTTACATGAAACAGGTGATTTAATCTTGGGGTCTTTTAGAGTTGGGTCACCTCGGACTTACATAAAGAAATCTAATGTTTGGTTAGTCGGGTCTTTTCGGGTTGGGTTACCTCGTGTTGGGTCAGTATTGGGTCGGATTATGTTCGGGTCGGTCTGGATAGGGTCAGATCAATTCGGGTTTTAGGTCGTATTCGAGTCTTGCAAATTCGAGTCATTTTTGGGTCATTTTTGGGTCTTCCCTTTCTTGTACACTTTCCCAATTCTACCCTATCGCTGGTCGATTCATCGATGACTCGACCATCTCCTGCAACGATGAAGGTATTCCCTTCATCAAAACCCACGTAAATTCCCGTCTCTCAAAATTCCTTACCTCGTCTCACAAAAATGATTTCTTAACCCAATTGCTACCACCACAAGAACTCTTCGCTAAGTGGGGCCAACCCATCTCAGAGATCAAGAGATGGTCCCACTTGCATTCCAAATTAACTTTTTCGCCTTTGGCGGGGTTGTCATTGCTTGTTTCAAGACTCACAAGTTTCTTGACATGACACCCATGGGTACCTTCCTCCAGTACTGGGCTGCCTTGGCGACTCAGCGATACCCAGATACGGTCGATCCAAACTTTGACCCAATTATTGACTCTTTTCCTCCTTCCGCTCCAATGGATCCGGTCATAGCCGTCTTGAGTCCATCTAAGCATCCACCCAAACCCACCGAACCCACTCCCCTCATTCTATTGATTAAGAGTTTTCGGTTCACCAAAACCTCTATAAACAACCTTAAAGTCATTGCCATGAGTGAAGCCCACCAAACCCAACATCATTTGAGACCGTCTTAGGGTTTGTTTGGAAGAATTGTTAAACAATTATTTTACATGAACCCTAAGATCTTTGAACACATGAAAATCACGTAGGATTAAACGTAAGAAATTAAAGAAACATACCTCCTGACATTGCTTAATAATATTATGAGATCTGATATGAACCTCCTGATTATCAGATCTCGTTGAATAAGAAAAGTGACAGCTATAAGAAAATAAAACTAGGTTTCTCCCTCATGTCCTTATACCTTCAAGTGTTGTATATGAATAGCTTGCATGCTTTAGAGCTTAATTCTTTCTTTTAGCTTTAGCTTAGAATTTCTGATGGAGGAAATTCTATATATATAGGCGGAGAGAGGACCTTGTTTCCTTTTAGGAATTTGACTCAAGTTAATCTCAGCCGTCCATCAAAGCTAAGCAAATATGGAAATAATCCTTTAATGAGTAAATATGAAAACACCTCCTTATTTATTATAATAATAGTGTGAACAAAATATCTCCTGATACCGATTTCCAATTAGACCATAATTATAAGGAAGATAAATTACGTCTCGTAATTTTTCTTACAGTCTCCCACTTGGTCGATTGGAACATCTTGTAATGTTTCATATAGAGATCATAATTTGCACATATCATGCTGAACACTACATAAGTGCCTTGGCTGATTCAGTTGTCAAAGGGAGTCATGGCGTGCTCACATCATTTTATAATATGATTACTTCCATGCATCACTTCTTTAACAATTGTCACAGTTAGGCCATAATCGGAGTTCTATGTAATGGTCCATAATGTTTTTGAAATATAAGACTTTTCTTGTTATCTTTCATCCAATCAATAAATGTGTACACAATGGAAAACAAGAATAATATTGTATAGCAAATGTAGAATAGTTAAAGAGATCTCAAAATCGTCATACATAAGTTTGTGAATTAAAATGCAGAAAAGAGTAATTAAGGGATGTATTCAAGACCCATACTAATGTGTATGTCCTTGAAAAACTTTAGGAGATAGTCCTTTAGTAAATATATCTGCAATCATGAGATCTGTCCCTATGTGCGTAATGACAAATTTCTGTAATCTAACATCTTGCTTCAGTGAGAGATATTTAAGGTTCATGTGTTTTGATCCCTTAGATATCCTATCATGCTTTGAGAGAGAAAAAAAAATATATTGCAACTTGATTATCACCGTGAAGAGTTATAGGCTTTGAGTTAAAACTCAAAGTCCAAACTGAGAGATAAAATTATGCAACCACGCTCCATGTATTGAAGCTTGATTTACTCCCACTGATCTTGAGATAGATACAAGGATCAATGATATTTTCTTTGAAACCAAAAACAGTAATGATTTCATCAAACTTTAAATACCATCGTCTTGGTCAAAATGAGCCACTTTAATACCTTGTTGATTTAGCCTAGACTCCTCTTAGACCAATTTGTGAGTCAGTTCATTAGGTGACCACTTGTCCGTAAGAGTGTTATAATGAACATGGAAAGGTCCATATTCAGGGGTAGAGGATAAACTGTTTAGGATAAATTGGACAATAAAATTAAAGAATCTTCCATCGTTATTCCTAAGCCCTTTAGTTTGGCTACAAGGTTAGTCATTTCAAGAACGGGCTCGTGCATTGTACGAGTACCATTAAACTTCATGGTTGTAAGTTTTGCCATTAATTTCCCAGCAAGGGATTTGTCCGCGGTCTTAAACCTTTCTTTAATGTTTTAAAGGTACGCTTTTGCACTATCAGCTGTAGGTAGGGAGGTCTTAATGTTGGTTGCAATAGTCCAACGTAAAATTAATAGGATTATTTCACAAGAATAATCCAACCTATTGCTCTCCAACCTGTATTAATCCATCCTATTCATAATCCCACATTAATCCTACCTATTACCCAGTCCCACTTTGTTTGCACTAAACAACTTAAGTGACCTACTAAAATCGGTAGCCTCCTTCTATTTATATATCATCCCTTAATTTCCCTGCATTCATCTTCTTCATCCCCCTTTTCTCCATTCTCTTTCTTCTTCGGAACTTGTGCATCGACTGGAACCCCAATCTTTTCACTTATACCTGTTGTTTTATTCTCATACTTCTTACTTTGACTAGATTTTACGGATTCTGCTTCGTTCATTGCATGACTCGTCTTAAGACGATTATAACTTGTTATTTCGACTACCATAAGACAAACCGAGACCATGACCTTGATCAAAGGGCAACAAAGATTAACTATGACCCACTGTTGACCGTCGTTGACCACCAGGGACCACGGGGGAAAGGCGTTTACAGTGGTGGTTAAGGGTGTATAGAATTTATTGAACTCAGGTTTCGAACCCTTATTGTGACTCGACTTGACTCGGGTTTGGGGTGGTTTGACTCGTGGCAGTTGGGTGGCAGCCTGGGGTGGCTAGGGTGGTTATTTGTGGTGGTTTGGGTGGTTGGTTGTCGGAGTTGCGCGGGTAACAGAGGAAAACAGGGCAAGGGTAGTGTTTGCGCGCAACCGTCTTAAGACAAACACTGCGATCATGTTGATGACTCACCGGGGAAACAGTTGGTGCCTTTAGGAACTTCGTGGGAGAGGGATGCAGAAGGTGGTGTTTATCGATGGTGTTGATGGTTGTTTTAGCCGTGGTGATTGGTTTTACACACGGTGGTTGAGGGATGTTGTTATTGTATGTTTGTCTTAAACCGTGTGGGTAGTTACGGG
>JAGPOY010005129.1:0-11272 GCA_018983105.1 Silene uniflora | reverse complement strand
GCTTCAGTTGTCCTTCTTATTTGCCACAACCAATAAGAGGTTGCCACCTAAGAAGTCACCAACAAGGTTACCAATTCTTACTCAGGGTCACCAATTGACCCTGAGTTGTTCAAGGTCACCAAAAAAGTCCCCTTAATCCTTAATTAAGGCATCATTAAGGTGACCCAAGCAAGGTCATGACCTCCAATTGACCTTGCTTGGGGATGGTCTTAGGAAGATGGAGGTCTATTTACTAATCAAAATGGTCAATACGTAACAGTAGATATAACGAAATGTCCAAAAATCAAAATTACGATTTCACGTGGAATATTAGAATACATATTGTAATAATTTCGATTTTGTTAACTTGCTGCAAAGAACGACCATTATATACAAAACTACTGCATTAAGAATGACAAGATCATAAAGACGCTAACATACTGCAAAAAAAAACTGCCATTGGTCAATCGTATACTGCATAGAACTACCAGTACTCATCGCATAATGCAGGAAACTAGAACAATTTTCATTCAAACGTTGAAGATCACTTCGCGCACAACAATTATTATACTACCTAGCAAAACATAGCAACACTCGAAAATTCACGTAACCCCAATCAATTAAATTATCGTAGCTCTTCAAACAACTACTACAAGTACTCTCACTAACACACACATAACCCGTCTCATTTCCAAATTTATCTATGATAACTTGTGAAGCATTATAAAAGGAGATGGACTCATGGACCTGCATTTCACTTTAATAAATGGAAAGCATCCATTCTCAACTAAATCACATGTACAGAAACGAGAAAGCAAATCCAAACATCACAACATTGACATAAACAACTTATTGGCTTAATAATCAACTACACGACTACTGTATTAGATAATAAACATACGAGACATTGATATCCATTTGAAATTTCCCATTGCAGACTGCAGTAGTCCTGATCGTTAAAAACTATGCTTGCTATTGATCATTATACTACCAAGCAGATCATAAAAGCTCCTAGACCTAACCAGTAACAACACGATCCATTTGAAATGGGTTTAACTACTGAATCATCTTTAGAGGAAACTAAGTCAGCTCAAGGTGCACAGTTACTGCCACGACTTTATTTGACAAATGAAGCAGGCAGTCAACATTAACACACTTGCCACAATCACAAATAGAGCATTGTATCCTAAAAAATAAGAAACAGAAACAAAAATTAACCGGCTACGCACAACTCATCTCATTTCCCCTTTCATATCTGTTGAAACAACAGACCTTCATATTCCGTTACCAAATCATCATCATATCTGTTCAAACAACAGACCTTAATATTCTGTTACCTAATCATCATCTTATCAGCGGGCAGCAACGCAGAACTAGGGAAGAATTTGAAATGTCCAACTAGAATATTTTCAACTTGGAAATATAATTTTGCTGCTAAAGAGTAAAGACACACACCCAAACAACTAGAGTTAGCGAGTTATCACCATAAAACATTCAATAACCTCATCATCAAAACATAAGTCTCAAGACCAAATGGGATAATTCATAACATTTCCCCAGTTCAACTCATTATCTAAACAATCCTCATTATCAATCCTCCTCCCCAACTCCAAAAACTGGTTCCGCTCACTAAACGACCCTTAACACAACGGAAACAACCTTAACATCACTTACATGAAAGAAATCTCTACAATAATTTTGAGGCTTCAACTTCACCTAAACAATCCCCAAATCAACTAATTTCGAAACTGAACTAATAAAATCCACAAGAAAAAACCCCGTTTTTCGAGTTGACCTCACCATAATCCTTGCTCCCAAATTTGTCCAAGCTCACTATCCCAACTAAAAATCCAGATTCCACTACCTAATCGAAATATTTTAGTTGAACATTTCAAAATTCATCCATTTATGCCACAATCACAACTTAACCATTAACCTAAAAAATAAGAAATAGGAATAATAATTTATTCACAACGACATAACTCATCTCATTCCACTTTTATACCTCTTCAAACAACATCTCCTCTTACTCCGCTGCCTAGTAATCCTATCAGCGGACAACAGTGTACACCCAGGAAAAAAATTTGCTGCTCAAAGACACTGCAACAACTATAGTTCAACAGACATCAAAACATAAAAGTCTCCCAACCAAATGAGATAATTCATCAGATGTAACCAGTTCCGCGCTCATTATAGTGATCACTCCCCCTCCCCAACTACAGACCATGGTTCCGGTAGCTAAAAAATCACCATTTTAACACGACACAAATACAACCTCAACATCACTTATATTTCAATGATTCATAAAAACTATAAAATTCTAATTTTTGCCTAGACAAACTGTCTACATCACATAAGAATTACACAAATCAACAAATTTCAAAACTTTACAAAACACAAACATACAAGCAAAAATAAAATAAAATCCCTTGTTTCCCTTCCCCAAATAACTTTATTCTAACAAAAAATCCAGGTTCTGCTACCAAGTCAAAACTCGTAGAAATTAAGGATCCAGTAACAACTAACTCATTCTTATTTCCCCTTTCATAGGTGTTCAAACAAGAGACCTTAATATTATGTTACCTAATCATCATCTTATCACGAGCAGCAAACCAGACCTAGGGAATAATTTGACATGTTCAACTAGAATATATTCAACTTACAAAAATCATTTTGCTACGAAAGAGTAAAGACACAAACCCAAACAACTAGAGTTAGCTAAATATCCACTTTCATATCTCTTCAAACAACCCAGACCTTAAAATCCCGTAAGCTAATCATCATCTTACCAGCGAGCACCAACCCAGACCTAGGGAAGGATTTGAAGTTTTCAACTAAAATATTTTCAACTTAAAAAAACCATTTTTCTGCCAAAGAGACACCCAAACAACTAGATTTAGCTAATTATCATCATAAAACATTCAATAACCACTTCATTGAAACATAAGTCTCTCAACTAAATGGGATAATTCATAACACTACTCCAGCTCAACTCATTATACTGATCATAAACCAACCTAAAAATCACTCACATGAAAGAAATCCCTACAATAAGTTTGAATCTTCAAATTCACCTAAACAAATGTTCAAGGTCAGAGTTGACCAATCCTTGCCCTATTCCTGTTCCCCAAATCAACTACATAAACTTAAATAAAAAGCACCCACGAACAAGTCCAGGTTTTTCGAGATGACCTGACCTTGCCATATTTCTGGATCCCCTTCACCAAATTACTTTATCCCAACTAACTACCCCAACTAAAAATCCAGGTTCCGCTACCTAATTGAAAATATTTAGGTTGAACATTCCAAAATTAATCAATTTATGCGACAATCACAAATTAACCACCAACCTAAAAAAAGACGAAATGGAAATAGTAATTTACTCTCAACACAAAACTCAACTTTCTTCCCCTTTCATATCTCTTTAAACAACACCACCTAATCATCATCTTATCAGCGGACAGTAGCGTACACCTAGGGAAGAATTCTGAAATGTTCAACTATAATATTTTTACCTTCCAAAAATAAATGTTCAACTATAGTTAGCTAATTATCATCAATCAACATTCAAAAGACAATCCTTAAAATTCTCTCAACCAAGTGGGATAAACATTTCACCAGTTCAACTTCAACTCATTACATTGATGATTGATCATTCCTCCTACCCAACTCTAAAACTTGGTTCCACTACCTACAAAAAACAACTGTTAACACCAGTCACCACAAATAAACCAACCTCAACATCCCTTATATGACAGCAATTCATACAATAATCCAAGCTTCAAATTCACCTAAACAATCGGTCTAGGTCAGAAATAATCCCCAAATCAACTAATTTTAAGAGTTCACTAAAAAAATCCACTTTTTATGAGTTTACCGTACAATATTTCTTGTTCCCCTTCATCAAACTACTTTATCCCAACTAAAAATCCAGATTCTGCTACCGAATCAAATATATTTTAGTTGAACATTTCAAAATTCATCCATTAAAGACACAATCACAAATTAACCACTAACCTAAAAAATAAGAAAAAGAAACAACAATTAATTCGCAACAAGATAACTCATCTCATTCCCCTTTTATACCTCTTCAAACAACATATCTTTAGACCCAGCTACCTAGTAATCATTCTATCAGCGGACAGCAGCAGAGTACGACTAGGGACGCATTTTAAAATGTTCATCTAAAATATTGATCTTAGAAAAATCATTTTGCTGCTAAAAGACACACATGACACACACCAGCAAACATCAAAACATAAAACTCTGCCAACCAAATTAGATTACTTCTCAGATGTCACCAGTTCAGCACTCATACTCTCCAACACCAAAAACTTGGTTTCGCTAGCAAAAAAGAACCACCATTTAACACTACAAAAACAACCTCCACATCAGTTATATTACAGTGATTCATAAAAACTCTTAAAATTTCAATTTTACCTAGAGGAACTGTCTAGGTCACATAAACAATACACATATCAACCAATTTCAAAACTTTAGAAAAAATAATTCCACATTTTTTCCTTGAAAAACTCCTTGTTTCCCTTCCCAAAATTACTTTCTCCCAACTAAAAAACCAGGTTCCGCTACCAAGTCAAAACTAGTACTCCGTATAAAACCAGCATCTCATGTATCAAATCAAAGCTAAACACACATTCAATTCAAATATTCACCGTATTGGAATATACGGACAGAGATGAGCCATACACGGAATGTGAAGGAGGATATTAGCGCCACTTCATGAATCAATGTGTCCCTTGATTCATGAAGGGACACTAATATCTTTTTTATATTCCGTGTAAGCGTTGTCTCCGTCAGTATACTCCTATACTGTCAACAGAAAACATATCGAAAATTTCTAAACTTTGTTCGTCCCGAAACTATTCCCCTTAGAAGAACAGAACTACAAATCCTAGTTCCGCCACAGAAACAAAAGCAACCTTAACAGCAAAACAATAACAATAACCACCAACGCAATCAAACAACAAGCAAAATGATTAAATTCCGACGAACAAAAATACGGCGAATCGAGAATCGAGAAGACGTCGGTCCAATACTGTCATAATCACCATCACCATAATACTAAAACAAAATTATCCATAAAAACTAAGTCATTAATTCAAAACACAAAATTAAACGAGAACAAAAAAAACACAAACTCCATTTTCTTCTTCCTCCATTCTTCTCTTCTCCGACGCCGAAACCGAAACCAAACATTTCTTCCTGCTGATTCTTAACGGTAAGATTTCTGGAAACGAGCACGAGCACCACGCCCACCAAACTTCTTAGGCTCACATCTCCTTGGATCAGCAACAAGAAGGGTCCTGTCATACCTGACCAAGATATCCTTAATCTCCTTCTTCTGCTGTTCATCAACAAACTTCTGGTAAAATGCAACAAGAGCTTTCGCAATTGATTGACGAATAGCATAGATCTGAGAAGTGTGTCCTCCTCCTTTCACACGGATCCTCATGTCAACTCCAGCAAAACGGTGTCGTCCCAGAAGAAGAATTGGTTCGAATACCTTGTAACGAAGGATTTCGGGTTGGATTAGCTCGATTGGTGCTCCGTTGATCTTGATCAGACCGCGCCCGGCTTTGCAGTGAGTCACGGCCACGGCGGTTTTCTTTCGGCCGAAGCATTGGACTGATTGGGTTTGGGTTGGAGTTGGTGTCGCCATTGTTGTGGATTTTTGAGGTTTCTCTCTCTAAGAGTTGCGCTCTCTCTCTCTCTAAGATTGATGGAGGCGATGGGAAATGAAATGGGAATTAGGGTTAGGGTTTATATTTAGAGAGGGGTTTTGTTGAGGAGAGCTGGTAGGGTTTTTATTGTGTTTTGGGCTTTTATGTTTGAGGAATGAAGAGTTTGTTTTGTTTGGGCTTCGTTGGTGGTGTGTATGTTGAGTGGGGAGGAGGGTTCAACTTATCACTAGGGTGGGATGAATTATGCAATACGGTGCTCGGGTTTTCTAACGTGTATCCTAAGGGTACTAATTAGTAAGCGGAATATGGAAAGTATCATAATTTATTTTCATGAGAAATCCAAGTGTAAACTAAAATTTAACATAATTAATGAAAATGTTTTGTTAATCATTCCATACACAGCTTACTAATTTGTGCCATTAATGCACACTAGAAATGTTCACTGGGCCGGTCCAACGTGGGTCGAGTTGATAGCGAGTTGGGTCGTGGGGTTGCAGCCCAGCACGACCCGAATATGAAATTGTGCTGGGCCGGGCCAGTGTCGTGTCGAATTCTTACAACCCGAGAGTGGGTCAGGGCGGGGTGGGTTGGGTCGGGCCCCTTTTTTTAAAGTGTTTGACCAGTCGAGCCAATAAAATGTGAGCACTAGCCCCGCCCGAGGGGGAGCGTGTCGAGCCTAGGGTTTTGTGGCCCAGAGGTACGAGTTAGGCGGGGTTGTTCCGATATGTTGTATACCTTTAAGGCGCACGTTAGAAAAACTGTTATTACAAATATAGCTTGCAATGACTCAAATTTTGTATGTCTCACATTAATATCACTAGACACTTTGAGAGCCTTTGACCTTCGTATTGGATCATGTAAATCTCATCATTCAACAAGAATTTTGATAGTATAGCTTCGAAATAAAAATAAAAATATTCATCCTATTGAACTATTCACATACCGCTAGAGCAATGTTTTCATCTGTAGGAACAACATGTTGGAGTATGTGTCCTCGACAATACTGCGATCACATAATTATTGTAATCACATAATTATTCAAAACTCAAAAAAATAAGAATACACAAGGGATGATTCATTTATATAAGTCAACTGACCAACATTAATCGGTAATGATTGGCTAACTAGAGTTTGACATTACTGTCGTTTGACGGTGGTGGTCAGTTGATTCCTTTAGGTCACACCTATAGGACGATTCCCAAACCGTGAAGTTAATTAATTGTATGTCGATACAGATTAATTAATTCCTTAAATTGAACAAAAGTGAGAATATTATATCTTATTATAATGGGATTAAATAAGATTCAATTTTGTAATTTAAGTGTTACATTACGAAATTGATTAATGTTTACGAACGTGCAACATAAGAATGACGAGTTAGAGATAATTACAATATGTTGTAAATTATATTAAAATGACCCATTTTACATATACATAATTGTGAATTACTTGTCATATTGATAAATGAGATTTATTATGATATTTAACTTGTTAAATATACACCTTTATGACTTGTGACATTTTATATATAACATGTCACACATTATACATTTGACAGAATTGTAAAGTTGTAAAATGGACACCCATTTTAATCTAGGGTGCCGATTTTTGTAAGGGTGGATAAATGGTTATTTATTCTTATTAAACATATTTATTAACCTTGTCCCCTATGGACTTACCAAAGCATTGAGAATGTAATATGTTGGAGCATGCTCTCCTCTTTTCTCCTTACCTACCCGGCACCCCTCTCCATATGTGGTGAGATTGTCTCATTTTTGATGTATTCTTATTATCTCTCTAAAACTTATTCTCACAAAAATGAGAAATGTTGTTCAAGATCTAAAATAATTAAAGAATCATTCTAATTACTAGAGTAGTAATAGTAATGATCTTAGATCAAGTATTTTAAGGCATACTAGTAATATAATACCTAGTTAGTATTTGTACTAGTGTTTGGGTAAGTCTTGGGTACAATCGAAAGGAGGTTTTCTACACTTGAAAACTAAGGTTTGGAGGATCATCCGCTACATTTTAGCTCAAGAACAAGCTAAGGAAGGTGACCTTGCTTGTGCCCAAATTCGTGCCATTTCCGCAATGTAAGAAAATCGGTTTTCCTCTCCTTTTTATGTTGCATGTACTAGATCCACTCTATTCTTTGTTTGATGAGTTAAATAAAATATTTTAGAGATGTATAAAATAAGGGATATGAACCTAACACAACAATCCCGGTTTTTGATAGAGAAGTATTCTATCGGTAGACTAGGAATGCGTACCCAAGCCGGTACGCAGGGGCGGATTTGGGGGAGGGAAAGAGAGGACAAGTGCCCTCACATGACCCAAAAATTTCAACTATATGTACTAGTTAGTTCTCTTTGTATGCAATGTAATATGGCTAGTGTAGTGGTAAGATTAGGAGAATTATTCCCTGCAGCCTCGGGTTCAATTCCTAAAGGCAACTTGTTTTGCATTTTGGTCTTATTATTTTGCCTTCTGGTCTTTATTAGCATTAAAAATATGAGAAACTTTAATGATTTGCACTTTTTTAATTATTTATTTTTATCTATGCAAGATGTACTTTTATTTTAAGTTTCTATATAAATATATGTACTCTTTTGCGATATTTAATCATATGTGTATGTCGATAAAAGAGTACAAGTACGTAAATAAGCGCAAAATAATGATAGAATTACGAAAAAAAAAATTGCGCTCTCCCAAACCAAACAAAAAAAAGTACGTAAATAAGCGCAAGCGCACTATCTGACCCACTTCCTCTTGTGCTTCCCCTTGGATTACCATACTCAGCTGTGTGAGTAGTCATCTCATCTATCAACTTTCAAGCTTTATCATCAAGGGTATTATTTTGAAACCTCCCATTGGCAGAGGAGTCAAGTAGAGCTCGATGATCGTCATATAACCCATTGTAAAATTGGTTGCAAAGGAACCAAATCTCGAATCCATGATGGGGAACTGAACGAACTAATCTTTTGAAGCGAACCCAAGCTTCATTAAGGTCTTCGGTAGGCTTTTGTTGGAAGCTTGTGATTTGGCTTCTTAAATTGTTCGTCTTTTGTGGAGGGAAATATCTCTTGTAGAATGCAAGAGCTAGAGAATTCCAATCAGTAATTGCATTGGCCTCCAAATCCAAATCACGTAGCCACTCCGTTGCATCATCTTGTAGAGAAAAGGGGAAAAGAGTATATTTCACTTGATCTTGAGTCACCCCAGCAGTCAAAGGAATAGAGCAACAATATTTGACAAATTTCTCCATATGTTGCGCAGGATCCTCTCCAGCTCTTCCTCCAAACATATTTCGCTCCACAAGACTCACATAAGATGGTTTGAGCTCGAATGTCCCCGTATTAGTGTTAAGGAGCTTGAATCATTTAAGGATGGAAGATAAAGTATGCTCAGAGTGCCTTGCTAAGGTCGGCATCTTTGGTGTTGTAGGAGTAATTGGGGCAGAATCTAAGTTGTCCTCTTCACAGGACGGATTTTCTGCAGAAGTAGACCGCTCGTAGTCAAATGTACTCAAGTCTTCCACTCGACTTACTTCTCTTTGAAATTTTCGTCTGTACCAAAAAGTCCTTTCTTGCTCGGAATAAGAAGGTACTATCTCCGACCTGTTAAACCTGGGCATACACGAAAACAACAAGAAAAGATAAAACGTCTCAAGGAACTAGGTTCCTTAAGACAAAAAGACAAAAATAAACAAAATGCAAACAAATAAACAATTGCCTCCCCGGCAACGGCGCCAAAATTGACAAGGTTAAAGTCGTATCATCACCTATATCAAAATAAATCCCAAAATACTAATAACTAATAGCTAGTGGTAGTAGAGTATCGAATCCACAGGGAGGCGGTGTAGTAAATTTATTTGCTAGTGTTTTAGTTCGTCTTATGGTAACAGTTGAGGGGTTTTGTTTGGTTGATTCACTAAAACTAATTGCAAGGTAAATAAATAACAAACTTAATAAGATTAAAAGGTCTAGGGATCGGGTTCACTAGATTAATTATCCGGGGGTGAGATTTAATTCGTTGAAAGAGCAATTAAATTGTTTAAGGCCATAAAATCGGTCGATTCTATTATGTCCTTTAGATCTAACTTAACATGCGGTCGCTATCATTAAATTAGGTCTATTCAATTATCGCATATCTTATACTAGTCTTAACCCGGTCGGTGAAAATCCTAGTTTAGGCAAGACTAATTAATTAACTCTGATCAGTAATTAACTAATTAGATTCAGGACAACAATTGAACAACAATCAAAAGCAATTTAACAATCAATTCATTAATGTTCACCTCCTTCTAATCAACCTAGATCCCCTTTCACCCTAGATAGGAATTTAGTTACCCATACTAAAGGGAAGAACAACAATGGCAATAATAAAGATGGTAAACATGATGAACACTAACAATAAAAGATGAACAAAGAATAATTGTATTTAAATAATTAATAAACGAGGAACGATGAGAATTAATACCGTAGCAATAAGGAAGAACAAACTTAGATCCGGAAAATAAGAACAATAAGCTAAACTAAGAGTTTTTGAGAGTTTCTAGGGTAAATAAGACGTAAATAATAATATTAGGCTAATTGGGTATCTATCTATCTATCTATATACTTAAAAGAGGATGTCTTTGGGCGATTTGATTGATTATTAATTTGATGCGATTTGATTGGCTAATTAAAAAATATATATAAATTCAGTTGGCTAATAAATTAATAAGACGAAAAAAAAGATATAAATTAAATTTAAAAAATATACATTTAGATGAGTCTCCTCTCCTACTCCAAATGTAATGGACGTATGACTTCAACCGGGAGTTGGCTAATAAATTATCTTTTAGCTTATTGAGTGGGATAGTTACATATTTTTATCAAATAACATTATTAATTAATAATAAGGATTAACAATAATGATAAAAGAGTTTTAACTAATTTCAAACAAGTATGGTATATTACCTATATAAATACAAGTGTTTTTATATGCTAAGTCTAATTGTTTGCTAACATTAAAATCCATAACGTTTGAATTTAATGAAACTAATTGTGTAAAAACTTTTTTTTGTTAATGATGTATTTGTTTAATACCCTTATATGTATATAGTTTCTCATATATACTAATAATTCCGTTTTATTTCGTTTCAGGTACAGTATATTTACGAAGATAAAAGAATTTGAAGATCATTCGTATACCTCCTCCATTATGCCCAATTGTATCTCGGTGCCTTAAATTTTTATAATCATCTATGCATGTGGTTTATTGTTCCAAACCAGACAACAAGATTAAGATTCCATGTTTCCATCTAATGTGAGTTTTCTTTGATTTTAGTAGCGATTAGTGAAAGACTTCAAGGAGATCTTTGAGATTAAGTATCAAAAAAACAAGTTAACTACCCATAAATTTATGATGGATATTGGGTACGTAGCTATTTCTCTAATCAAATTTGCAGGTAAATCAATTTTAGTTGAGTTGAATTGGGTACATCCCCTTTAAAACTAGGGTTAATTGATAAGAATAATCCAAACTATGACCCGTCTTCTCAAAATAATCCGAACTACGTTTTATTCCATAATAAACCCAACTTT
>JAGPOY010005128.1:0-11273 GCA_018983105.1 Silene uniflora | reverse complement strand
CAATGGTAAAAGCATGTGGTTATGAACTAGGAGGTTGTGGGATCGAGGCTCATCAACAACATTTTATAGTTTTGACACTTCTTTAATGTAATTAGCTAGGATAACTAACAACTTAACCACACATGTAAAATTACTAACCTAACCCTAAGCTAACCACCTAAGGTTAAGTCACAAATGCCACGTGTCACATTCTAATTGGTCGTGTATGGAAATTTCCATACACCTCGTGTATGCGTATCATCTTCCAAGTAGTCATTATTTACAACAACATACCCTAGAATGGTTATTTTTTTTTTTTTGTTCTGGTAGCACATACAACGGTCTTAAAGTAAAATTTGTGTGGATCGAGGCTTCATTTTCTTTGATTGACGGTTGGCTTGAATTCCCTTGAGCTGTTTTAAGCATGTTTAACGACATCTGTTATATCATAACTATCATAATCATTAAAAAAAATTCTTGTTTAAGATGGATGTATTCGTTTCAAACCTTAAGACGGGTTAAATACATACCAAATCACATCTCGTGTTGTCTGAAAAACGTCAAAAATTTTGCCTTTATTATCACCATGTGGTAGTATTTAACCCATTTTATAATTTAAGACAGTCAGAGGATACTTCATCTTAAGCAACACTTACCATAAGACATGGTGATTTTTCAGAGTTTTATATTCTACTTGGACTTAATTAATTAAGTATAATCACTGAGACTTTGCTTTTGATTGAGAATGCCTTATATGACAAATACTTTCAAAATCTTATTTTTGAGTAATATTTTTAAAAAGGGATCCAAGATAATGTAGAATGGTTACTCTTGCGAGTTGTAATCATTCTTGTACTATGTTTACCGCCCACCGTTGTAATTATTTGGTCATCCACCGCATCTTGATCATCATGTCATCCAACAAGTATATATAAATGATTTCTTCCCCTCTTTTCAATCTTTGTGTAAAACTAAAAAAATAACCGAGATAGAAAGAGTAAAAAAAACAATCTCCAGTAAATTACTCCGGTAAAAACTAGAGGTTGGCAAATTAAATGGTGTAAACTGTAAACATATTGGGGCAAGTTTGATGTAGACTTGAGTTAGGCCCTTGGCTTGAAGTACGACATACAGTAACTAAAACGTTTTTTTCACCATTACTGTGCCGTCAGACAAGCTTCGTGGTCACCAGCCAACCATCTCACACACCAATGTGTATTGCTTGTGACGGACATTATCTGTCACAAGCTGAAAACGGGTCATTCTCCTCTCACAATAAAGCAAGTGGGAGGACAAGTGGGGTGAAAATGGAGCATCCTATGGATATCGCCACTTAGTATGTTGTGACAGGGTCATGACCCGTCTTCACCTTGTGACGGATAATGCCCGTCTTCAATGAGAATTTGTGATGATAAAATTGTTCTTCAAATTCACTCTTAAAATAGAAAAGAAAACAATAGATTATGATAGTTATGATATAACAAATGGAGTAACAATTATTATATCATGAGTTGTAGACTTGCAGTACAATTGGTGGTGTAGAATCCGAGCTTTATAGTAAAATTTTCGAGTTTTGTTTTTAAGAATCTGAGCTATAGCTTAAAGTTTGAACTCACCCGCTTAAACATAAAAAGAAATAAACTTTTAAAAAGTACAGAAAAATTACACATAAGCTCAGTTAAATGTAGATTGCTTGGCTATACGATGCTATTATATAACTAGAGTTATAGATAGTACTTCATCCGTTCCGATCATTTGTTATCTATATTGATAAAGTAATGAGTTCTCTCAGAATTCCACTTGCCCATATCACAAGTCCACTTATGACATGATAGAAATAGCAATTGACTGATACACCCTAAAACGGAAATGGATAACAATTGATTGGGAAAACAATGACATGATACATAAATACGACACAAACACGACTTGAAATTAATGATTTTGGATCGAGAATTAATGAACCATTTATGTAAGTGGGTCGACATGTTATTTAATTGGGTCCAGGTTTAGTTTGAACTCTCTAAACACCAACCCGATAAGAATGACACGAAACGCGACACGAGCTCGACACGAAATTAATAGGTTATGGACTATGGTTGAGGCTTGGCAACTCATTTATGTAAGCGGGGGTAGTTTAGAATACTACTCTGTGCCGGCCGCTAATGAGCTCATTGAAAGACTTGCCGCTAGTACTCGGATGCATGGTAGAGGAAAGCAATCTTCAAGGAACACTTCTTCCATGGAGACATCGCATTCCTCTCATGCGAATCTTGAGAAGAGTGTGGGTGAACTTAAACAACTAGTGGCAAACATGTATGGGAATGCTCAAGGGGATGGACAAAGTAACATGGTGGAATGTAGTTTTTGTCAAGGACCTCACCCGGTGGAGGTTTGCCCAATTATGAATGAGGAAGGGTCGGAAGTTGAAAAGGTAAATGCAATGGTCCACGGGAACTACAACCAAAGGAACCCCGGTGGTGGTGGTTACTACAAGTATGACCCAAATTAAATGGTAACACATACAACATTGGCTACAAGGATAATACTCTCCTTGGTTGGGGAAGTGACACTTCAAAGAGCTTTGTGAATGGCCAATTTAACCACATGAAGAATCAAAACTTCAACCACCAAAACCAAGGCCAAAACCACAACTTCCAAAGAAACCAAACCAACCAACAAAGTCAAGGGTTCAACCAACAAAAGAACCAAAATTTCAACAACCAAAACTTCAACCAAGGGCAAGGGTCAAACCAACAAAGACAACAAGGTTTCACCAACCAAAACCAAAATCAAGGCCAAAACCATGTCTAAGATTACCATGTCTAAGATTCATCCACGACCCTTCATTTTGTTTAAAAGGAGATTTTTCGCAAAAATTAGAGATTTTATAACTCATCGACTATTAGATTTGTAATTTCAATTTGCAAAATTAGAGATTTTATAACTCCGACTATTAGATTTGTAATTTCAATTTGCTTACAAAAATTAGAGATTTTATTACTTTATTTCTAAAGATGATAACTTTAAAAGTAGTTAATTAACTACTAGTATAGATCCCGTGCAATTACGCGGTATATAGAGTTTTTATTTTTTCTAGTGTATTATTTATATTTTTTTAATCAAAGAGAATTAAATTATGATTTTTTTAATGAATTTTTTGTCACGAAACAAATAGTAAGTACAGTATATGTCAAGTTATTTTTTACAGTAAGAATTAGTGCATTACTGAAAAATTTAACAACTTATAGTTTTTTTTGTTTAATACCAATTTTATTTTATTTAATGAAAAAATTATAATTATAAATCCCCCTTATACTAAAAGAATAAGAGTTTCTTAAGATTTTTCCCGCCTAAATAACTTGCTATAAATACACTTCATTCTATCATATCTACAATTGGAGTAACTATTCTATATATAGATAATTTTATTCAATTTAAAAAAGGTATAGTAATTTTCAATTTGTATGAAAATATTGATACAATTTTTTGATTTTGTTACATAAATGAATTTGCACTAATTATAGGTACGATGTGATAAAAATATTTCATTGTTATTTTTTGAAACTAAACATGATGGCCACGGACATATTTTAGCAAATACGTTCTAATTAATTCTATTATTCTGTCTTTTGAAACAACTGTTTACAATTTGAGAGTATTCGTAGATTGTTTTGTTTTTTTATTTCTAAAACGAAAAACTTACGAATAATATAGAGTATTTTTTTTCTTACAGTTTAACTTAATATCTATCGTCTCTGTTCCATACTATGTGAACATTTTAATTTTGGTTAATTTTTAATTTTTTTTTTTAATTTAAAATATACATAAATGTATTTATTACAACACATATCTTATCTGATTTTATTATCAATGTCATTTATTCACGTTTATATTATGCCTTTAGTGAATATAATGAAATAATAATAATTTTTAAAATAAAGTTAACAAAGTAGTTTCAATCAAAACCGGCAAACTTATGCGTAGTATAAGTGTTTAACCTTCTCTTTCCTACCTCTTAATCCAAAACTTTACTAATATCAAATTTCAAAATTAAATTTCAAATAGAGTTGTTATAATGGTAAAATTGTTAAATTATCTAATAACTCTATCTAAAACTAAATTTCATAATTAAATTTAAAATGGAGTTATTACCTTGATAAAATTGTTAAATTCTCTAATATCTCTATCTATAAAACCGCGCAGTCGCGCGGGACTCATTCTAGTATTTAATTAAAAGATTAGAGTTTAACTAATAATTTAATGAAAGAAACTTTTGTTTATTTCCTTTTTTAGTTAGATGTTTTTTGGAGTGAAAACTAAGAGAATTTTTATTATCTGAGTAGTAGGGAGATTATCCTATAAAAATTTATCTTAATATTATCAGGTATATTTAATTTGCACGAGTTTAAGATAGTATCGAAAAAACACAAAACGAACTATTAACCAGGACGGAGGGAGAATCGTGATCGTTAGACATAAGCTCCGTGGTCCTCGAGGAAGTTTACTCACAAAGCAAACATCTCACACGCCATTCATCGACAATTTCGAACAAATCTCGTTATTTCCTCGCAATTTCTAGTATTATCTAATTCCTCAATCTTCTCAATTACTCCTTAATTTCGGATTAATTTCGTCAATTCAATCTATTACTTCATGCGCATTACTTGAATTCATGATTATCATTGTGTAATTGATTGATTATTCGACTTTTGTTGATTCCAGTGATCTTGATTTTCGAATTTGTGTATCTTATTACTGTTGAATTGTTGATTACTTGTTACGATTTTGACTGTTTGATTGTAAAATTGTTATTTTAGGGATTGTCAACGCGATTTTCGATTGACCTTAATTTGATTTGAGAATTGTTGATTTTTTGATTAATTTAGTTGATGATTGTTGAATTAGTAGCTTGTTGTAGTTTGAAATCATTATTATCCGATTAGCGAATGTTTTAGAGTAGGATTCCGCAATTTGATTAGGTAATTATTGATTTTATGTTTAATTTAGTTGAATTAGCAGCTTGTTATAGTTGAGATTGTTTGATATTCGATTAGCGAATGTTTTTTTGAGTTTGATTTGGCGACTTGATTAGGTGATTGTTGAATTTATGTCTAATTTAGTTGATAATTGTTGAATTAGTAGCTTGTTGTAGTTGAGGTTGTTTGATATCGATTAGCGAATGTTTTGAGTTGGATTTTGGGGGTTTTTGTTTCGAGTAGTTGATTAATTTGTTGCTTATGTTATATGGCGCTTCTTAGGTTTTTTCTAGGTTGAGAGATTTGGGGATTGAGTGTTGAAAAATGAATCAGAAAGGATTGATTTACAGCTTTGTCGCGAAGGGAACTGTGGTTTTAGCTGAGCACACTTCGTATTCGGGGAACTTTAGCACAATTGCTGTGCAATGTCTTCAGAAATTGCCATCGTCTGGCAGCAAGTATACTTACACTTGTGACGGGCACACATTTAACTTTCTCAAGGATAATGAATTCGGTAAATTGCTAGTCTTTGTAGTGTGGGTTTAACATCATTTCAACGTCTTATTTGAGAAGACTGAAAGTAATGTGTTGTGTATTCTGTAGTATTTCTTGCTGTTGCTGATGAAGCGGCTGGGAGGAGTCTTCCTTACGTGTTCCTTGAGCGGGTGAAGGATGATTTTAATAAGAGGTATGCCGGAAGCATTAAAAATGGGGAAGATCACCCACTTGCTGATGGGAATGATTCTGATGACGATTTGTTTGAGGACCGGTTCAGCATTGCGTACAATCTTGACAGAGAATTTGGGTGTGTATGGTCTTAATGTATTCCATTTGCTTATTTCTAGGCTGCTCTTATTTTCCTTCACTGTATTAAAGTTGCGTAATTTTTCCCTGTTCGTAGGCCTAAGCTTAAGGAGCACATGCATTATTGCATGAACCACCCTGAAGAAATGAGCAGGCTTGCTAAGGTGAAAGCTCAAATCTCCGAGGTTAAAGGAATAATGATGGACAACATTGAAAAGGTTATTGTTCTATTCTTTTCTGTGTTTTTTAGCTTTCTTAAATTGAGTAAGATGCATATATACACTATCAATAAAAAACTCAGCAAGGTTTTGTGCAATCGAGTATAGAGTATCCACTGTGTTTGTGAATTCTGAAGGTAGAAATTCAATTTGTAAATATTACTGGTTTTAAGCTACTTGCTTTTCAGCATATATGTTATGTTTAAGCTACATGTGTTGAAGCTTCATCTCGTTGTTTTTCTTGATCAAATTGCTTGTGGGCCCTATGCACAACTGCGGTGTTATCCTATATTCCTATTATACGGAGTAAGAAGTTTTGCCTTTTTGTAAGTGGTCAGTGG
Organism: Silene uniflora; assembly: GCA_018983105.1. NCBI lineage: Eukaryota > Viridiplantae > Streptophyta > Magnoliopsida > Caryophyllales > Caryophyllaceae > Silene > Silene uniflora. Next base: position 4,952 of record JAGPOY010005128.1, on the reverse strand, counting down.
TGGCTGACTTGCCCAAGCACTGAGCAGTAAAGCAAATCTGCTAACATGAAAGGTTTATCGTAATTGCAACACTAACGTGAGTACCATCTTTACTATGCATGGCTGTCCTTGGCAGTTTAGGAAGCCATAATTATTAAGTGCTTCAAAATGATGTGCGAGACTGTGGAAGGGTGGTATATTGTATGCAGAGCCAAACCTAGCAGTCTTTTCTATAGAACCATTTAAAAATTATGAATGTATATATTTCCCTGTTAATTGACGACATATAAATGCAGTTTTGGTTAGTCCATGAGTCCATCACTGAACGTTGAGCTTAAGCGCACCCAAGACACGATATTTTAATATGCAGCTCATACTTTGAAACATTACCACCTGAGTTTATTTAACTGTGTTCCTAAGGGAAGTCTCTTGAAGTAAGAATCATTGTTATGATTACATAGATGGAGTCTGAATTCATAGGGGCTGACAAAATGACGAGGGTTATTTAATTGGACACTTTTGTATGACTTTACTTTCTGGAAGAATTTCGACGACTTGTACACACTGTTTTGCCCTTACCCGAAAAAGCTCCAATCCAAAATTCCCATAATTGACCAGAGATACTAATTTATAACCTGAAATGGTATCTTTTTGTCAAACGACAAATACCGAAACAAACAAAACACAAATTGGCCAACTCGAACCAAAGAACCCGACTCACACAAGTTACAATCCAAGCCATTCTGACCTGTTATATTACACCCAGAACATAACCATAGTCAATGTACCTGACCTGACCCGAAGTGTATTATGTATCCAAAATGACTGGATCCCCATACTCCAGGATGAGTGGATGACCTGTTTTCCTGGTCTAATTAGAGATTCAGAAGGGTGAATGAAGCTGTGAATATTCTTCCCTATGTAGGCCATTTTGGCCTTTTTTGGAAAAACTTGCTTATTTGCAAGTTCCTTCTGTATTTGTAAATTGATGAAATGATGAATGAAGTAGCTAATGTTTGTGGCCTTCCCTACACTCAAAGTGCCTTTGTGGGAGCGATATGGACTCCTCAAGCTTGTCAAATTATGATTGATGAAATCTAATTGATACGAAGTACTTCTTATTGATCTTCTGTTGTTTTGTTAGCTGTCTTCTTGAACCAATGCCCTAGCACGTCAATTTCAATATCACTGATAGAGACGGTCTTAATGTTAAATCAAACAAGAAAGTGCAGAAGGAAATTGTGGGTTATCTTTTTAGCTCTTAGAGTAGAATATTGGTATACAAACTTAGTGCAACAAGATACAAAAGAATTGAGAAGATAATGATCTGACTTGTTTTGACCATTTGTAATTGTATTCTGTAAGGTGACCTGAACCTATATATTTAGAACATTTGTTTTGCTTTTTTCATACAACTACATTATCGGATCTCTCATTCTTCTTAATCAGTATCTTGAATAATGTTTCTTACCTATGGATTCTGCGCTTGCAGGTTTTGGATCGAGGGGAAAAAATTGAACTTCTAGTGGACAAAACTGAAAATCTCCAGTTTCAGGTAATGTGGAGTGTGGACCATGTGGTGTTAGTTGTTACCTTCCAATTCATCTCTTCTTGTTTTTTGTTGACGTTTATTTAAATTAGTCTCAAGCCATTTTGTTTGCAAAAAACAGGCTGATAGTTTCCAGAGGCAAGGCAGGCAATTGCGAAGGAAAATGTGGTTCCAGAACTTTCAGTTGAAGTTGATTGTCGGAGGCTCTATTCTTGCATTCATCATCATAGTGTGGTTAATAGCCTGCCGTGGTTTTAAATGTTAAAACACGCGAAATAAATAGAATGCAAAGTTGCAGTTCCCTGGTTCTCACCTTTGCTGTACAGAACTATAAGGTACTGAGAAAAGAGATCTTGAACCTTTTTTATTTTGTGAATGAAGAATGATTTCAGATCGTAACGGTTAGTTTTTCTTTTATGCTGACATACTGGTATTTGATTCAGAACGTTTGGTCGTGCCCTACTTCTGTTTATGTGTACCATGTACAATGTTATTCTGGAAAGTATTGTATGAGAGTATGAGACAGTTTCCATGCAAGACGAAATCAAATACTCATTTTTGATATTGCATATTTAACAGTTAAGGTAATTATGGCTAGGTTCATCTCCTATGTGTGTCTCATACTCGAATAACTGATTCAAAATATGTGATTATCCTTCACATTTGCGAATTAGGAGCCTGCTGTAATCTGATGGAGTTCAGTAGTGATGTTATTGTGGAATTATTGTAATTTTGAAGGGCAAAATTGTGAAAATGAGCAGCCGAATTCTCCAGATTTTATTTTTTCTTCTTCATTAGTGAATGTATGGTACATAATTTCTCTCAAGATAATGAATTTGTCTTGACTCGAGTGAGCCGAGTCATATAGCTATCACGGTGAAGGAGATGCGATGTGGTGGATGGTGATAGTGATTTCGGTATGACAATCTCATATAGTCAAGTGAGATTTTTGCAATTCATATGTATTTTAGTCTTATAGATATGTTATGGGTCGGGTTTATAGACAGGCTCTCTGTACAAGTTTCTTATGGATGGTGGTCAATTGTTCATGTCGGTTTTGTTAGGGAACCTCATTTCTAGATGAAGCGATCTTGACGGAAAGAGATAATTTCCTTGTTTGGTTCACAAGTCGTGTTGTAGAGAAAGAGAAGGAAGTTAAATGATGAGATCAATTTGTTTCCCTACCATGTTAAATTAAAATCACGATATAACAGAGAAAATCCTTATTACGACTTCTTCCTCTTTTCTCTCCATTGTATCTGAACGACGTAATGTGAAGGATACCGAGGAACCTCAGGCAAATATCAAATTGAGTTTAGGAAAGATATCGGGGACTTCTTTTTTTCTATCAGTTAAGACAGTCTTAAATCTTAAAACGGGCTAATGAAGATAAATTTTTCGGCATTTTCTAGGCAACTTGTCATGTGATTCGGTATGTATATGCCCTGTATTGACACAAACCCAATACTTCATATAAGCCCTGTATTGACACAAACCCAATACTTCATATAAGACCGTTTGTCTTAGTTGTCCCGTTGAGTCGTCATATTCGACAATACGCTAGCTAAAGTTGTTTCGTACACGACCCTTTAAAACAATCAATGAGAAGTTGAGAACTAACATGTGTTCTTAGGTCCCAATACTTAACAGCTTAAAATGAGTAATAAGATCAAACATTTGTCTAATCAAGTCATTACCAAACTACTTATATGGAAACCGAGACCAATATACTCTCTTCCACAAACTGCATTAAGCAACATTTGTTTTTACCTATAAAAGACAACCCGGATCCGAAAACAGTTTCTGATGATGACGAAATTATCACTTTCATGACTTTACCAATTACTCCTTCCGTCCCATTCATTTGTTCACCTTTGACTAAAATACGTCTCACAAAGAATATAAAAGGTAAATAAATGAATGAGACGGAGGGAGTAGTTCACAGCGGAAACCGAGTGTTAAACAGGAGGTTATAAGCCTTCCTTAGATGAGGATTATGTTTATAGTGCTTTGATTACTTTCCAACTAAGAAGAAAGCAAAAAGACAGACAAGAACCAACCTCAGTAGAGTATACTTCACACTTTATATCAGTGCAACTTCGTACCTTGTATTCTTTTGCTGTTCTTATCCACCCATTGTAAAGGCATACCCACATAAATCAACAATATCAGCACAACAGAAGCTAATATTCTCTAGTAAAAGGCGAAAGAATAGTTCGCACGCAGACACGCAGTGAACACATAGCGAAAAAAGAAGTTAATATTCTACTGGAGTTGTGTTATGGGGATCTGTAAGGCTGCTTTCTTCTTAGTCGTCTTCTCTATCGTGCTTTTGGCACAGTATTCTTCTTCTACTTCTGATAGAAGCGCGATTTCAGGTACTTCTATATATAAATATTCTCATCATATAAGAGTAGTTCCTTTTGGCTGTCATACATAAAAGGTACAATCTGGAATGCTACAACAGGGCAGGGCTAGACTACCTAGACTTGGCAAACAGGTCACTGGGGTTGAGTGCGCATCACGTTATTTTACTTCAAGTACGTGTCAATACACACCAGGTCAAACTGTTAAGAGTTCCCTTAAGACGGCCATACCCATATTAAGTGTAAATAGTCAAATACTACTCCATATAGATAGCCATTCCCTAGGCATTATGCTTTTTGTCGCATCTATCTATTTGACTCGTTGCTGTTAAAGGTCATGCCGAACCAATCTATAAAATATGTCAGTAGATAACACAAGTACAACTTCAAATTATTTCTAGTCAATTCAAGTCAGTTCATATCAGTTCATTCTTGGATCTTGTGGTATAGAGTCAGTTTATTCAGATCAGGACTCAGGACAAAACAAGGTCCACCAATGTTTAATCAAATTCATTAGGCTTCGGGTGATAATTCGGTTTCAATCTATTTAGGTGTCAACTCGAGTTTTGGAACTGGGTCAACTTCATATCCACTATTTGGTTTTGGCTATTTCCACAGAAACACAAGTTGAAAAGTCTGCATAAACAGTAGATAAGTGATCAGGTGCCTACTGCTAATCTATATGCAAAAATCAAAAGCTTGGGTTTGAAAAAAATCAAACTTGAATAAACGCCACACTTGGTTGATCGTAATCTTTGTGCCTCTTCGTAATGTTACTTATACTCAAATGACAGCGCTAAATTGGAATCACAAACAAAGTTTTAAAAGAATCTGATTCTCTAATAAATTGAGTTGAAGCTCTAGAAAGATAGAATGTGGACATGCATGAGAAAGGACAGATTAGCAAGTTTTCAGTTAAACAACTAATAAGAACAATCCTCGATTCAAACAAACAGGAGATGGGCTAGTGCAGAGTACCAGAACTGGCCATGGTGGTGGTGAAGGTGGTGGCAGTGGCGGCGGCACCGGGGATGGATATGGTGAATCATCATCCAGCA
>JAGPOY010005126.1:4681-15416 GCA_018983105.1 Silene uniflora | reverse complement strand
CCCTTGGTTTCTGAATTTAATATATAGTATTGATTTAACTGCTAGTGAACTTAGAAAAAATGTCAATTTGGTTAGGAAATTGATATTACCTTGTCATCCAGTAGCACCATTTCTACACGACATATTTCAAGAGGGTTCATAAAAGATGGCACAGGATAGAGTCTGAGTACTCGCACGATGATTTTCCATGTCTCCTTGCTGTTGTCAATGTTGCAAATCTTGCTTAGACGTCTAGATTGGGAAGCCATGTGTGTTTTTGAAGTCTGGTTATAGCACGTTTTTAATTTTTGATAATCTTTTAGAAATGGATGATGGTAACTGAGAGAGGGGTTGTTATATATAATTAGGGTTATTGGGTGAGGGGAGGAGGTATAGAGAATATTTAGTGGTTGAGTATGTGTGCAGGTATTTTAGATTATTTGGTAACTAATTAGATCTATTGTGTTGTATGATATTTTTTTCATAATATTTGGTATTTTTTACAGGGCAAAGGAAAGTTTCTTTGGCAGAAAGATTGCACAGCCGAAATGGATATTTTTATTTAGAAGTCATGGTTAAATTTTTTTTTTTTTTATTTGTATGTATAATATATTCCATTTGTAATTTAAGTTGGTTTGTAACCATATGTAATTAAATTTAATTTATTTGTAATTTTATTTGGTTAGTATCTAAATGTAATTTTAATTAATTTTTTAGATCCCGTAGCGTTTTATTTGATAGATTAGCTTAATATTGAAGATCATAAGGAGTTCAAGATTGGCATGAGATGATGATTGTTTTAAGTATGAACAAAATATACTTAGTTAAGTCAAGTTGTTAGGGATATAGATTATTTGATTTCCTTAAAAGACTGAGTATGATAAGAAGGATAAATTAGGTATAATATGTAAAGATTGAGATTTTATTTTATTTGTTTGCAAAATTGAGAGGTAATTATGGGAATCCAAAGGCTGCGAAATACTGTACATCTCCTATGAGTTTGGGCCGGATTTGTTGGAGTTATACATCATTAGTTGGATATAATGCAATTGCAATAAGTGAATAGATCCAATAGCACGACCCGCTAACAGCAGATGAAACTTAGGCGGGAAAAACCAAGACTTCTTATTCTAATGGTTATAAGGGGGATGGTCAAGCTGATATTTAATGAATTTAACTTGAAATCAAAATAAGGCATCTAATAGTAACTTTAACATGAAATCATTTATCCAAACTTAAAAGCATAGGATAGAATATATGTTGATAAACTGACACGATAATGGCCTGAATCCAGCCCTACTCAACAATGAGTTCCCGTGACCTAAAACGACCCAAACATGTAATTTATCTAACACAACCTGCACGCAAGAACCCATCATGTTTGAATCCGATCACATAACCGATATGGGCGATGTTGAGATATTGTCGAGATATCGACATATCTCATCAGAATAATATCTTAGCAATTATAGGATAGTGATAATATCTTATAGTATAAGATATTTAGGTTATCTAATTTCCTTAAGTTGGGGTGTCGATAGATTATTGACCTTGAAATCCCGTCAATCTCAACAGGCGACCATATCGATATTAGATAATCTCAACAGGTTCAAGGTGGTACAAAATATTGACTGGCGATATTAGATAACCTAAATATCTTATACTATAAGATATTATCACTATCCTATAATTGCTAAGATATTATTCTGATGAGATATGTCGATATCTCGACAATATCTCAACAGGCGACCATCTCCAGTAGAGTTATTATAACGGTAATTAAATTGATTTTCTATTATTTATTTGGGCAATTTGTTTACAAAAATGAAGTCCTCCCATTGGTTGGTCGGAAACACAAATTACTTTGCATTTACTTGTGTTTGTTTCCTTGAATTTGACGCATTGACGCAAACAAAGTGTAAGAGTATTGGAAAGGAGGGTGTGGTAGTGTAGCTAAAAAGGCCAGCACAGCAGCGTAACAGGTCAACGTGGCACATGTTTCACATACGTATCTTCCCGTCAAACCGGATAGTCCATGGATTCTTCTATTATTATTATTATTATTATTATTATTATTATTATTATTATTATTATTATCTTCACTGCTGCTATCTAACTCCATTAACTACTAAACAATATAATGTGTCTACATATATCCGTCCAAACTAAACAATATAATTTGTAAGGCAATCCATGGGGCTAGTGATATATTGGTACGATGCCATTTGTTTCGGCATTGTTGCTGTGTCAATGCTTGTTTCAGTATACATGCTCTCCACAAGGGAAAGGGGAGGGAGGATGGAAGAGACCATAATGTACCAGTGTCTTTTGGTACCCAGGTTACACACTTACCATAATAATAATAATAATAATAATAATAATTTCATAAGTTGGTCGCAACTTTGGAGTAGCTGCTGGCGTCGCCTGCACCCTGCTTGGCTGTTGGCCTTTCGTCTCACCTCCTTGTTTCTGCTTGCGGCCTTCTTGTCTTGGGATATCCATGTCTGGGGTGCTTCCATTTTCATCTATTACACCGAGTAACCAACCAACCCTCTCTTTCTTTTCTTTTTCGATCTGTTTTCTATATTATTAACTCTCAAGCTCCAATTTGTATAACTCATCACTGTCATTTGCTGTATCTGTATCTGCAGGTGGACATTTGCATTAGTTATGCTGTATTTTGCGGTATGCACTCACATGACAACTACTCCCACAAATTCAGTTACAAAACTCATCTTCTATACAAGTAATTTAGAATAACTAAGGTGACTGTTTGTGCAGATTGGGAGTCTTATGTCTGCTTATGGCTGCTGGTTATACTCTTCTAAACATGGTACATCACTTGATGCACAAGATATTGAAGCGGATGGCCACATTGGAGAGAGTAGAAGCAGAAACTACTACCAGGAACAAACACTGCAACGGGCTGGGTTTTGGGGATATCTCATGCAAATTCTATACCAGGTTAGTGTCAAGTGTCAACAAATGAAATTTAGAGGAAAAAAAATCCAACATCTTTGGTTGACAGACTTGTGCAGGTGCTGTCATTTTGACAGATGTTGTTTTTTGGGGAATCATTGTACCTCTTCTGTCAAATGCACGTCTTGGGTTGAACCTGGTGAGACATAGCTTTCCATCTACCCACTTTGTACAACATGAATTCCAAATACGCTCGCCTTTATCGTTTGTCTTGCTTCTGTGTTGCAGCTGATGGGGTGTATGCATACTGTGAATGCCGTCCTTCTACTTGTCGATACTTCAATTAATGGACTCGTAAGTTTGTTAAACACTGACTGTACCCTCTAACCTGTGTTACGACCACTCCTCTTAATAAAATCACCATTCTGATATTTTGGTGCTTGTTGTAACTTGTGGTAGCCATTTCCTTGGTTCCGGCTAGCTTACTTTGTGCTATGGAGCTCGGCTTATGTTGTATTTCAGTGGCTTATACACTTAATTGGTTTTTCATGGTGAGCACTTAAGCCACAAGTCTTTGTTAAGCTTAGGCGATAGTTTATTACTTGGTTGTAATTAAATGATACTCGTACATCAATGTTAGGTGGCCGTACCCATTCCTCGAGTTGTCAACACCAACGGCACCATTGAGGTAATGTTAGCCTTAGGCAGCTTCTAAAATTAAGCATGCAGATGCAGTTAACTATGGGTTATTTCTTTTGTGCAGCTACTCAATACTGGCAGTATCCCACATTGCTTGCTATGGATTGTACGCACTGATTGTGAGATTCAAGGATTTTATTTTTTCCAGAATTTTTCCTGATTCATACATTAGGTTGTACTAAGCCCTGAGGGATTTTGAAGGTTGATTGTTACGACGATTATGCACTTGAAATGTAGTAGTGTCAAAATGTGTACAAGGGAAACCCCTGTCCTGTGATATTATGATCTTGTTTTCCTACTAATCGTATTATTCAATTGAAATTAGTAGAATGGTATTAGATTAAGAGATATGGATGCATACTGAAGACGATATTATGACGATATTATGACGATATTCTCTATTATCTCCTTTCCTATATTTATTGTAATCTTGTTGTATATTGTTATCTTTTTCCTTATTTGTAGGATTATGTTTAGGAACAATATTTACCCTAGTTGTATATAAAGTTAGGTGTAGCTCTTTGGAAGGTAATTGAATATACAGAAACAATTCTTCTCCTTGTTCGTTCATAGAAATTTATCAAATGGCGAACTATAAGCATACCGAATTATGTTTTTTTTTTTTTTTTGGTGTAAACCGGGGTGTCCACCGCCGACAATTATGTAAAGAGCGTGATATGGTCAGTAGTCACTTTCATATCATACTCCAATTACTTGCTCCTTTCAATCCAAAACCAGTTTTCCTTCCTCCCGTTGAAGAAAATGACATTGGTCCATTACTTTTCTCTTTCACTGTTACCCAGCCCTTTTGGATGGATAGATAGGAGATGCATAAAGGAAATGTGAAATTGAGAGGAGGAGAAACGCAGGGGGATGAAATGAGAAGGGCAATATGGGAAAAAGCGTACTAAAGTGAAGAAAATAGGTATTGCGAAAAGGAAAATCAATACCCTAAACTCTTTAAAGTAAATAGAGAAAAAAATTGAAAATAAAAAAAATGATTGATTATTGATTATTGAATATTGATTACATATGATTAACAAAGTACTTAAAGAAATAGAGTAGTGAAGTTGATTAGAGTGTAAATAAATAGAGAAAGAGACGAAAGAGAGGGAGGTCCACCTCCTAAAGTAATTGGATGATCTCAGTTCTCACCAACCGCAGTCCGCAGGCTTATCATCTTGAATCTTGATTAATTAAATAAATAAAATAAAATGCAGGAATCAGGCGGAGTGGTTGTTGGTGTTGGTGTTGGTGTTGGTCTAGATTACTGGTTGAAATGGCAGGTTCCAGTATGCGCACTCATCATGATCATCCCAGCTGCTGTTGCCCTCAAACTTATCATCACTAACAATCATCATCATCATCATCATCATGATGTTATGCAGGATTTGTGGGTTCCTTGCTGGACTAATCTCAATCCCAAATGGCTACTTGTCTACCGCGCTTTCGCTTTTCTCACCATGTCTTACCTTCTTTACCAGATGCTTCTCTTTGCCGGCCTCTTCTCCTTCTATTTCTATACACAGTCAGTCTGCTGCACTCTTCTTCCTTCTTCTCTTTCTTTTCTATACTAATACCTCTCACTCACTCACATTTCACCCCCTCTGCAGGTGGACTTTTGCCTTGGTCATTCTCTATTTTGCGGTATCTATGTTTATTACTCACTCACTCACTATGTTTTACTGTCATTTTTCATCTACTATTCATTCTGGTAATGGATTTGTATTCATCTAGGTTGGAACTGTTGCCTCTGCCCGAGGTTGCTTCATGTCTTCCTATAAACTGCAATCTCAAACCATACACAAACATACTCTACCACCAAACAAAATTAGCACCACACCCAAACAGGAACCCGGACTTTTGGGATCGGCTTTACTTGCCATTTATCAGGTTACTCCATTACTCTACATTTATGATTTATTCTAAACACACTATTTCTGCCATGACACTCATACTTGCACAGTTGCACATCCCTTCATTAGACTTCTGCAGGTGCTTCCATTCTCACTGACTTGGTATTCTGGTGCATTCTCATGCCTATGATGGCAGGCAAAGACTTTCAACTTACGCTAGTGAGTCGTCTTACTACCCAATTCGCTACTCATCCTTTTTCCTTTTCTTTTTCATCACCATTCTCAATATTGAGTGCTCACTCAAGCAGCTAGTCCTGATACTATCACTACTCAGTCAGTCTCCATTTTCTTTTCCTTTTTTCGGCACTGTTGAGTGCTCACTCAACCTCTAATCCTCTTTGAGTTTTGACTTTCTAATATACATACCTCAACACTTTGTTGACTTTTATTGTGGATGGCAGGTAATAGCATGCATCCACTCGCTAAATGCAGTCTTCCTCATCATTGATTCTCTACTGAATGCTCTTGTAAGTTAAGGATTTCCCTTATATGCCTTCTTATAACAGCATATGACATAAATGGCTTCTCTTGTCTTTCAGCCATTTCGATGGTTTGGCTTCAACTATTTTATGCTGTGGACGGTGACATACGCCATATTTCAGTGGGTTCTTCATGCCTGTGGTTTCCCATGGTAACAAAACTTGTCCTAAAATTTTACTACCCACTAATCAATCAGTCACTAAGATACAAAGAATCAAGTAGCTGATGAAATGGTTGCAGGTGGCCATATCCCTTCCTGGAGCTCTCAACTCCGTGGGCGCCTCTGTGGTAAGTTTGGGAAGGCTAAAACTTTGACTCGGCTCTATGAGGGTTTGCCCTTATGAAGAAAGATGTGTGTCTGCAGGTATCTTGGAATTGCGGTGGTTCACATTCCGTGTTATGGGCTGTATATATTGATTGTAAAGGCAAAAAACTCAATCTTGTCTAAGCTATTCCCACAAGTATTTATCAGGTCAGTCAATAGCTGCTGCCTCGTCACAATCACTTGTCTGTCTTTATTTTTAGTTCTTTCTAAAGATTACCAAGCATGACGTGCTCGAGGTTTTACAGGCCACATGGAGAGATATTGGATGATAGCAAAACAGATTGAGGCACTTAGCTTGGAGGGATGGAAGATTAGCGATCAAATAAATGGAAGACGTGGCTATTTATTCCTTGCATCGCATGCTCACTTGTTTGTGATTGACTTGCTTTATTTCTCAGTTGAGACAAATATCCCACTAGGCATATTATGGGGTACTCATTCAATATACATTATGATGACAGCCAAATTGACATTTGCAATTTGGTTTTAGTGGATATCTGAATCGTGCTAATAACATGTAGCGACAGGTTACTTAACTCAAATAGAATCACACCAAAGTTTTGCTACTTACTACTGAAGCACAAGTCCTAGAAGCTCAAGGTGAGAGCCAGTGGAAAGTGTCTCACACTGTATTTCCCACATGTTTGTCATTTTGGCTTACTAGTTTACTGCTGTAATTATTATTACAGGTCTAGTGAAGTGGTACACCGTCTCTTAAGGTACCAAAACTTTGTCGAATAAAGTGAAACGATGGGCACTACTTATAAAGCTTAGGAATTTGTTTAGATTACAAATTGAAAGTAATCACTCAAAGGGAAGCTCACTTGTACTAACCTTTGTAGAAAAGAAGTGCAAATGGAGTGTAGAGTAGATCTAGTTGAGTGGTACGTCATCTCTTACGTATGTGATAAAAGAATTTTAAGGAGGAAGAAGGTCGCTACTTGTGTACCCAAGTAAAAGTCAAAGTATATTGGCACTATATATATATGTAATCAGGAATTTGTTTAGAATATCCAACATTACATTCACTGCATAAAACCCCAATTTAGTACTCCGTACTTATCTTTCTATATTCTTCAAAATCTGTAATGGAGTCTACTCCGAGTGGCACAATCATATTTTCCACAGTGGGCCGCTCTCAGTACGGCTTCGATATCTTCTCTGTCGACATTCACGCATCTTCCCCCCAAGAAGTCCGTCTCACCGATGGCGTCTCTGTCAACTTCAACGCCCAATTCATCGATGACCTTCAATCTATCGTGTTTGTCTCCGAACGCAATGCTTCTGCACAGCTCTACCTTACCCGGGCCTCCTCCTCTGACCCGCCTCACAAGCTAACCTCCGCTCCTGGCAGCCTTTTCCATGATCGCCCCGTTATTCATCAGGACTGCCTTTACTTTGTCTCTGCTCACGACCCTCCTGCTTCCCTCTATTATAGCTGGCCCGCCGTCTACTTCTCCCTCAAGGGTAAGGAGGATATCGTAACTCGCCTCACCCCACATGACGTTGTTGACTACAGCCCCTCTGTTTCTCAATCCGGCAAGTACATCGCCGTTGCTTCCTACGGCTCCAAACCTTGGGGAGGTGAGTTCCACGAGCTTGATACCCAAATAGTCGTCTTTCCTGTATCCGACCCCTCCAAACGCACCCTTTTGGCTGACCGGGGTGGCTGGCCCACTTGGGCTAGAGATGACTCCATCTACTTTCACCGCCGGTCTGATGACGGCTGGTGGAGCATTTATCAGGTGGATTTCCCAATCTCTGAGCCACCTCGCCGCGTCACTCCCCCGGGGCTTCACGCTTTTACTCCTGCGGCATTTCACGACAGCTCTAAAATCGCTGTCGCTACACGCCGCAGGGACAGGGGACCCTACCGCCATATCGAGATCTTCGACGTGGAGACAGGGAACTTCCACCCTGTAACGGAACTGCTGAACTCGGAAACACATCACTACAACCCATTTGTCTCCCCCGGATCCAAGTTCCTGGGTTACCACCGCTTCCGTGGTGGAGGCGATAAAACAGTAATCCCCAACTTGGAATCAATAAGGTCGCCAGTCAAATCAGTGAAGCTTCTCAGAATAAACGGCAACTTCCCTGCTGTCTCACCCGACGGCAATCTTGTGGCATATAATCCCGGGCTGGAGGACGCCAATGGCGGAGTCAAAATAATGAAATCCGACGGCTCAAAAAGGTGGACATTGATCAAAGGCCGGATAGCCTTCCACAACTCGTGGTGTCCAGCAGATAAAAATGTCATATTCACCTCACTGGGCGGCATCTTTCAGGCCTCCCACGTCCCAGTGCAGGTTGCTCGTCTCACCTTCGACGCGTCAAACCTAGATGTGGAAAATGTAGAGGTGAAGATACTGACTAAAGGGGAGACTGGGAACAACGGCTTCCCAGCGTGCTCGCCTGATGGTAAGCTGGTGGTGTTCCGTTCAGGGAGGTCGGGGAACAAGAATTTGTATGTGATGGACTCGGAGAAGGGAGAGTATGAGATGATAAGGCAGCTGACTGAGGGGGATTGGACAGACACAATGCCAAGCTGGTCTCCTGATGGGGAGTGGATTGCTTTCTCGTCCAACATGCACGACCCTACCAATGCGGTCACCTTTGGGATATACATGGTGAAGCCAGACGGGTCTGAGCTTAGGAGGGTACACGTGGAGGGGTCAAGTGAAGTGGGCATGGAGAGGATCAATCACGTGTGCTTTAGCCCTGACGGCAAGTGGCTCGTTTTCACAGCAAACATGGGAGGCGTCACGGCTGAGCCGGTGTCATTGCCTAATCAATTTCAGCCGTATGGGGATATATTCATGGCCAGGGTGGATGGAACTGGATTGACTCGGCTGACGTGTGATGCCTATGAGAATGGTACGCCTACCTGGCATTCAGACCAACCCCTCTGGTTCAACAACAATTCAAATGTGGAGTTGGATGGGGAGCCATTGGAAGGCCTGTTTGTAGACCCTCTTTGGATGACTTAAGACGTTGGCTGCCTCTGAAATCTTAGTTTCTCTTCATTCTCGACTTTGATTCTGTTAAGAGAATATGCCATATTGGAATAATTATCACCTTTCTTAATTAAGAGTACAGTAGCTTTATTTTGTGTTAAGAGCAGTATGAGATTGCCAAACAAATACGAGAAATGGAATTGACTGCCTCCACATACAAGTTGCAGCTGCTCCATCGCCCAAACGATCATAGCAAGTCGACTAACCCTCCTCAATTTGTCCATCACACTTGTCTATATTCCTCAGGTGACCATACAAAATTACAAATACTAGCATAGAGTGACGAATCTAAGATTTATGGAATGGGGATGTTTGATAAAATTTATAGCGTAGAAAATAATACCATGCAACTACTTTTGCAAGAAATTTGCTTATCATAGTTTATGTATCATGGTGAATAGTTGAGGTGAATTGTTGAGGAGATTGAATGAGTCATGGTGGACAGAAAAATTTAAAGGAGTTACTCGGTTTTTTGGGGAAAAAGGAAAGTAGCCGGCTAATGGAGAGGGTGATGACTGATGAAATATGCATAGAATATGTTTGTAACCACGCGCGTGTTTTTTGGTGTATTTGTCGTAAACATGAAGTTTATTTACCAATTTGTCGCCTTTGCAAGTTTATTTAACAATCTGTCATTGATCTCTTAGTTTTTTTACCAATCTGGTTGTTTGGCCATATATATGGATGCAGAGGAATAATACGCGTCTCAATCAAGTTCTTCTCTAAAGGACGATGTTATTCATGGGCTCAAAGGATCAAGCTTCCTGTTTTGCTAAGACCATCCCCAAGCAAGGTCACCGACTGGGTCGTGACCTTGTTGGGTCGCCTTAATGAGGCCTTAATTAAGGATTAAGAGGATAATTTGAGTGACCTTGAACAACTCAGAGTCAATTGGTGACCTTGAGTTGAGAAAGGCAACATTGTTTGTGACCCGATAGGTGGTAATATTTCATTGGCTGGAAACGTAAAGGACAAAGCAAAGAAGATGTCATCCCCTGCTCCCTGCCATTTCTGCAGAAAATAAAAGAAGAAAGAAGAACTCATCAATTCATAAATTAAAGGGTTATTTAACATGTATACTCTGAACTATTAGGGTCATTTTTAAAATACTACATACTTTATTTTAACTAGCGATAAAACGAACTATTACACCCTTTCCCCCTAATTAGAATGGCCCTTTTCTAACCTGATGTAACAGGTAAACTAATGGTGGAACCCATTTCATCTTCTTTAATCGTGAGTCTGTGAACTCCTTACTCCTCCTTCCTCATTTCCAACATAACACATTAACACCTTGTTCATACACAGTCGACTCAAAATAATGAAAACTAACAAGCCCCAACATCTTACAAATTTTTGTGATTAATCAATCCACCACAATAATTAATCCACAAATCATG
>JAGPOY010005125.1:0-11278 GCA_018983105.1 Silene uniflora | reverse complement strand
TGTTACTGACTTACTTCGGCTATTTCAGCCAATTAGCTCTATTACTTGTTTCGATTTTTGATAGTCTTGCGATTAAGACGATTGGTTGAGAGAAAGATCGAATAAGGATATTGCAATTCGACAAAAAAATTTCATTGAAAATATATATTAACAGCTTACATAATCCATCAGTCATACAACAAAGTTTTTTCGTTGCCTACAGAGATGTGATGGTAATACGTTTTTCAAGTATTAACCGAGTTTCCTTTCCTTATACTCGTAATACAGAAACTATAACCGAGATTCTCTGGCTTCATATCAATAGTTTTCTGAAGTAATATGAAACAGCCTGCAGAGATTCTGATCATAAAACCATACACCCTTCGTCTTAATCATTTGCTTACCTTTGATTGAACTACCCCTTACAAAGAATATACCGAGTAAAAGGTAAACAAATAATTGAGACCGAAGGAGTAATTTTTATACAAAACTTTTACTGTGAATTCAGTAAAGTTCAAGTGGTAGAGAAAACTAGGCATCAGAAACTTATCATACATCTACAAAGGCTGCTGCATAGTCACTATTAAGGGACTAGTAACATTATGCTTTCCATCAGACCATATAATTGCACCACTTCTAGTTATAGAGGACCCAGCTGATAATTTTACGGCCAAAACCTCGACACGTACCAAGTAATTGAGTTTCTGGCCGACCCGTCTAAACGCGAGCTGCTTTGGCTCCACGGATACAAATGTACCCGTGGGCGGGTGGATCGAGACCTTATAGACAGAGTTTGGATCCCCCACATTAGTAGCTATCCTGATAGAGTGACTAGACATCTTATGCTGTCCATACTGCTGAAAAACCATCGATATGGACGGGTAATTCAAGTTACCGACATGGCCTGCGCGTTTCGCACCTAGGCAGTCGGCTTTTTTTCGGGTTATTGTCTCTATGTTGCTTACAGTATAGTTGGAATTGCATAGGAAATCTATGTAATCATAGGTTGATATGTCATACACCAGTCCTGGTTCCATAGCCTTCTGTGGGTTCACATGACCAGCACCAAAATCCATCACCGTCGCCTCTTTTCCGCTCGCTTCGTCCCTCATTGTCTCACCCTT
Organism: Silene uniflora; assembly: GCA_018983105.1. NCBI lineage: Eukaryota > Viridiplantae > Streptophyta > Magnoliopsida > Caryophyllales > Caryophyllaceae > Silene > Silene uniflora. Next base: position 10,175 of record JAGPOY010005125.1, on the reverse strand, counting down.
GTTATCTAGGGTGTACGCCGTAGTCATCAAAGCAGACCGGATTGCAGCGGGGCTCCAATCCGGGTGCGCCGCTTTCAGTAAGGCTGCAAGACCTGACACGTGCGGGCAGGCCATTGACGTTCCCGACAAGATATTAAACTCTGAGCTCCTCTTGTCCATCCCGAGTCCCGTGGGACCAATCTGATCGGGCCAGGAAGCCAAGATATTCAAGCCGGGCGCAATAACGTCCGGCTTGAGTATCTCAGGGGACTGAGGATTGGGTCCCCGAGCCGAGAAAGCGGCTACCACGGGAGCCGGCCGAACACCGACCCTCGTCCCGTGGAACACGATCGTCGCAATCGGAGTCGATTTTATCGAATCCGAGATATATTTCCGAATAACATCCCCGTTTACGGAACCGACAGCTGTGGCAGGCAATACATGACAATCAGCCACTAATCCTTCCCCATCAAATACACCATTAGCAATAATCATTCCCACAGCCCCAGCCTCTTTAACAACCTCACCCTTAGCAACCCTTGAATTAATCCCTCTATCACACAACACAATCTTCCCCTTCACCAAACTCGGGTCAAGCGACCCGTCTAAACACAACGAAGCGGAGTATCCGTCCAAGCCCAAACCCTCACCTTGATTACTACCCCCATACACAATTGGGTAATATTTCCGTGGCTCAAGCCCAGGCCCACTATACACACTCACACCAGGAATTCTCCTACCATTTCCTAACAATACTTCAGCTGGGAAATCCCGGTCGATTGACCCGGCTCCTACGGTTGTCACCCAGGGGGCCACATTGGTAACTGACAGTCCCCCGGGTCCACCGTTCCCGGCTGAGGCCGAGACAAATACGCCACTGGCCGATGCCCCGAAGGCAGCAATCGCAATGGCGTCGAGGTAGTATGGGACTACTGCCCCGCCTACCGACAGTGAGATTACATCAACACCGTCCGAAACTGCCGTGTCGAATGCCTTTAGTATGTCTGAGTCATAGCAGCCAGTGTTCCAGCAGACCTTGTACACTGCCAACCTCGCTTTCGCCGCCATCCCCGCTGCCACTCCTTCTGCGTACCCCATCGTAGACGCCGGATATACATACCTATCAAAGTATCAAAATTTAAGAATTAACTTCAAAATGAAGTAGACACTTTGAAGCGATACATGTCCCATGTGAGTGTCCCATATTGAATTAAAACGAGAAAATTGCTACTCCCCGTTCCAATCATTTGTTTACCTCACAAATAAAAAAAAGGTAAACAAATGATTGGGTGGGACAGAGGGAGTATTCAATTTGAATGCACGGACTTTCAAAAATACGGATACTGAAAAATTTTCAGATGATGAAAAAATTCGCAGCCGCTTATTTTTTATCAGGTGCGCACTAGGTAAACTCACGCATACACATGGTAATTAACAAATATTGAAAAATTCGCAAATTTTGCTAAAATGGTAATTCAAATTTAGATATACCTTCCGGCAGCAATGGAGGCAGTATGAGTACCATGACCATCGGAATCGCGAGGCGAACGGAACTCGGAAGTAGCATTCATTTTACCACTAGAGGCCTCATAACCTTCAATGAAGTACCTAGCACCAATAACCTTATTATTACAAGGAAACCCACGTGCACATTTACCTTTCCATTTACTAGGCAAAGGTCCAATACCATGATCATTAAAACTCTCTCTTTCGGGCCAAATACCCGTGTCCAACACTCCGATAACAAGGTCAGAACCAAAGTCAGAGTCCTTAAGCAAAGTCCCTGCAGCGTAAGGCGACGTCCTAAGGCCGAGGAATTGAGGTGAGCGAGTCGTGTGTGTGCCGCGTACTTGTTCAGGAATGAGGGTGATAATGTAGGGTAGTTTGGAGAGTTTGTTGGCTTCGGAATTGGTTAACCGGGCCGAGAAGCCGTGGAAGATGGTGGAATAGGTGTGTAGGAGGGGTTTTACGGTGGCGGAGTCGAGGGAGAGGGAGTTGAGGGTGGATTGGTACCAATGGTGGTGAGTTGGGAATATTGAGGGTTTTGTATGGTGGTTTACTTGGATTATGAAGGTTCTTTGTTCGAGTTTCGAGGAGGTTGAGAAGGTGTTGATTGTGGTTAAGAAGGATAAATGGAGGATTAATGTGATGAGGAAATGGAGATGTGTTGAAGCTAGCATGGTGTTTTTGTGTTGGTGAAGGTGTTTGTGTGTGAAGATGTATGGTGTTTTTGATAGAGCATGAATGAGTGGAGTGGGGTGAAGTGAGTGAGTGAGTGAGTGAGTGTGTGTGTGTATGAGTGGGGGCCGGGGGGTAGTGTGATTCATAATTGGTGTGGGGTTGACACTTACTATTGGTTAAAACCGTCTTAAGGTAAGATGACACTTATGACCGATTCAGAAAGGCAGAAGTGAAATGAGATTTCGAAAGGTTTTAATTTTAAGATGGTTTCAAGTAAGACTGAGTGATGGATGCTTATAGGTGGTTGTTCTTTCTTTTCTCCTACATTCGTTCTCTGATTGGTGTTCGACGATATAAATTTGGGATTTTGAAAGAATTTAGTAGGTTGTTTGATCTTGAGAGCTATGTGTTCAATTTGTAAGTATAGAAGCAAGGATTGACAAGCGACTCGATTTGTAAGAAACTATTTCGAATGGTCCATGGCCGCTTTTAAAATAGACTTGGTAGGTTTTTTAAAAGTATAGAAATAGAGCAAACAAAATGCTCACATCCGGTTCAAATAATGTTGTCCAAAATTCTATACTCGTTCGAATAATACGTTTGGTCATTTCATGAATCTAGCATTCTCTAGAATCAAATCAGCATAGCAAAAGAAAATCAAAATGAAGCCATAGATGTTGTATATAGCCATATAGGAACTTGAAAGAACTTTCATCTGAATTTAATACAAAAATAAAATGATTTCAAAGTGACTTAAGTATAGTGAAACGCGGGAGTGCCTCAAAACGTTGACATTTCATCCTAAGAAGTGCTTGTATGTTAGTGTTTGAATATGGACAATTTCATTGTCCGCTTGTCTACCACGTTCCAAGTTTCTAATAATGCCAATTGCCACTACACCCACTTGTTCTTCCTTTCCTCTTATATTCTTTCGGCTTATTTATCTCAACTACATCGGAAATGAAGAGAATCCTAACTCGAATTACCCTTTTTTACTTTGGTAACCAATAATGGGTGCTTCATTTAGTAAAAAAAATAGGAGTATATTTAATAGAGTACGTACGATATACGATCTCCTGGACAGCTCATGTGTCACACATAAATAGCACACTGTCTACTTAGTACTACTGTAATTGTGTTAGTACCACTGCTATGTCTCACGTGGGGATATCTAACGCAGTATTTTCAAGGTGTAAACATAAAAAAAATTACGGAATTTGAACTCAGGTTATAATAGAATTCCTGTATATTTTCGTTTTGGATTAAACTGTAAGGTATGGACCAAAAGTACTTTTTATTGAAGATTACTTTGCCGACAGTTGAAGACTTGAAGTCATGCAGCTAACTATACTCCTTCCGATTCTTACGAATAGCCGTATATATTTAAAATATAATTTAAAAAAAATCTCCGCGTAATTTCATTATAAAATTCTAAAATCTGTATGTAATGATTTGAGTTTGGTAAGGATGTACCCTCTAAATATTGATGATTGCTTTAGAGAAAGCTACTTGTTCATCAAAAATTCTAAAAATTGAATTTAAATTTTAATTGAACAAAGTCAAGTCGGCAACCTAGCTTGCAAACTTGAGTAAAGTAATTCAAACCCAAATAAAAGTAGTTTAAACTGGCCTACAAAACTACACTAATCGATTGCATTCTTCCATTTTGGATTGTCATAATGTTTTAAGCATTTGATGAGAATGAATATCTTTCACCTTTTTGACCATATTTTCATGACATGAGTTGTAAAAGAGTGCAAATGAAGGCGGCTTAATTAGGCCTTGTTCTTTTCGACTAATAAAAGTTGCACTGAACTGAATGTAACTGAAATAAGAGTTAATTTATGAAAAGATTAGTTGAACTGAATGAAGCTGGAATAAACTAGACTGAGCTGAAGTTGAGTAAAAAAAAAAAAACAAGGCTTAGACATACAGTACCCATAAGCACTTAGATCAACTGGTAAGATTGAGTAAGACGTTATTCAAACTAAATAAGAGGTTTCGAGTTCAAGCCTTGGAAAAACAACCGTGTTAAAACTCATAATGAAAAGCTTTACCACCCTTGTAGTCTTACGTGGCTCAAACCCAGATTAAAAACCGAATAATATACTCCAAAGGAAAAAAAGAAAAAAAAAAAGTAGGGAGTAGAATGGAAGTAGGGCATGCAATAATGCAAGGTATGAGACAGAGATATATAGACCCCATAATGTAACCATGATGATTGTCATTATTATCATAGAGTAATAAATAGATTATGTTTTTTTAGCAACATTCCAGCTCAGTTTCCCATCACGCCTTCGTCTCTAATCTATATAGGACAAGCTTTCCATCTATATAGAAACACTTTAGGGAAGAAATAATTACTCACAACCGATTTAAAATAACGCTAAAAAGGAAAGGTGGTTGTGAGATATCACAAGCACCTTTTCGTCACAAGTAGAAACAACTGTTTTTATTGTTTTTTTTTTTTGCCTAAAGACACTTGGTATCCTAAGTGAATTATTATATTACCTTCAACTAAAAACCGACAAAGGATCAATCGGAACAGGTAAAGGTGGTAAATTTTAGGTCGGATCAATTTCCGTCTGATAAGTTTTGGTTCAGGGGAGATCAAGTACTAGTTGCTTTAGTATAGTTCATTTCAAATTGGGTCACGTATAGTCACTTTGACTCGTCATTTTCGGATTACTACTGGTTAAAAGAGGTAAAGAATAAAAAATCTGAGCACTGAAGTGGGTAAAAAGGAAACTAGTAACTGTTCTCCAAAGTTAAAAAAATGTTTTGAAGTCCAAATGATTTGATCTTTTAAAGTTAACTACTAGGTTCTTCCCCCTGCACTAAACACAGTAAAAAGTAGCCACCCCTCACTTTCATGGTTAAAAAAGTCATGTGTAAACAAAGCGTGTTGAATCTTGAATGTTGAGAAAGGCGTTGAACAAAAGAAGAGACAAAACGGGTCTACGCCTCTACGGACAAGCTATAAACGAGACCACTACCGACTAAAGGACCCACCATGGCCCATGGCCCATGGGTCATTGCCGAAAAGAGCCAAAACAAATCGACAATACCTATACTAAGGCGAAAATGGGTTCGAAAAGGAAATTATCTACGATTTTTGTAAAACCGAAAGTAACATTTTATCGAGTTTCTAAACGTCGCAGTTTGAAAACATACCTGAAAGCTGGATGTGGTGATTCTTTAGGATAAAGTTGTTTGCCTGGAAGAAGATGTAGCATGCACTAGTAACAAAATGTAGTTTTCTACATATTAATGCAACATAGTACATTATTTCAGTATATTATATTCCAAACAAGAAATCCCAAAATTTGAGCACACTAAGGCAGGCATTCAGTTAAGCATAAAATATTTCGACCGAAAAATCCCACTACAAATAAAGCTGGATGAGCTCATCACTCACCACAGATGGTGTAAGAACACCTAGGTCTGTGAACAGCAGGGTAAGGTATTGAGGTGGGGTGTAGTCTCGGGCAGACTTTTCGATCTCAACCTTGGATGGGACTGGCACACCGAAATCAATAGGGCGCAAGGCAGGAGCCATGTCTTTTTGGTCGAGAGGATAGAGGCGAGCAAACTGCAAGAGGAAAACATATGGAGGAGGATGCTTATCAAGAGTGCCTATTTAGCTACATCAAACTTTAGTAGTAAAGGTGACAGCGGATGAGCAAATCCTGATAATTAGCAAGCAAATCCACATAATAAAGCAGATGCCAACAAACTAGCCAAGTTAACACATAAACATCGTGTAGTGGTATCCATGACCAATTGATACACGTACTACTTATTCAGTTTAATTTTCTTTGTGTATCAGGTTGATTTTGAAGTCGATGAGAATATCTATGAATTTCACAGAAATTTTACATAATGTGCAATTGAACATAAAAAAAATCTCAACCAGTAGTCAAAACAACTGTTTGTAAAATAGAAAAGAAAATGATCACGAAAACTGGTTTGTTCAAGTAGAGACTAAAGAGCAAGGGAATACGAGAGGGGAAGTGTGGCATACCTTGTAACTTTCAGCAGCAACATATACTGGTTTATTCATGCTGTGTGCCACCAATGCAATCTGGTAAGTTCCCATCATGTTGATAATTCCTCCACTTTCAACCACACCGTCTGCCCCAACAAAGACCATGTCAACTTCATCCATAGAATATGCAACTGCTGAGTCAATTAGGAGTTTTACAGGAACATTTAGCTTCGCCATTTCATTTGAGAAACGTAGCCCTGTCCTGTCCGGTCTTCCCTCTGCGTGTTAAATATTAGATAAGTTAGTAATGAGAAGGAAACATAACAAGCAAAAAAAACAAAAGGTGCCATAAAAAAACATACAGCCATACATGGACAGAAAGACAGAGACAGTACTTCACAAGCTGTGTACTCGCCTAAAAGCATTTGACAAGGTTCGTGCCTGAGTACCGGATGGCTAATATGGGGGTTATTCATTATTTTGGCTTAAATGAGGTATATGAGGGAAATACACATGTCTAAAGTATTGAGTTTTAGACACAAGTAAACCAGGTTTTATGAAGATGCCAGCCGAATAGCGAAAGGGATATCTTGATGCACGTCACAGATTTCAAATGAGCACCTCATAAAACAGTGCAATTTTTTTTTCTTTGGTGTAAGAAGAGGTTCTTTAATTAGTTAAGTTACACTGCCTATTGTAAATTTGTAATAAATTATAAGATTAGCTAACAGAACATGCCGCCAAAAAAAATCCATGTAGACTAGCATGATAAAAAAAACAGACAATCACCCAAAGCAGTGGCGGATCGATCTTGGAGTGAATCACAAGGGGGGTCGGGTTGAAACTATGATTTGATGTGCGAATTTTTAAGGCTGGTCATTAAGTCAGGGGGGCGACTAATAATTTGACATTGTATAATGAAAAACCAGCGGGACCGGGGCCCCTCCCGGCTAACTAAGGTCCTCCACTGATCCAAAGTCTGTAGAAACTGCCACCCAATGAAGTACTTAATGAACTTGAAAGGAAAAAAACAGAACCATTTGCAACTGTCGTATGTAGATATCTCGTATCTGAACACTGACCCCCCTAAAGGAACTTAAAGAGAACCTAAAGAGACGTGAAGATACGGCATACAATTTAAAATCCAAGCAATAGGAGGCAAATTCATCTCCATGATTCAGATTCTAACACTTGGACACTATTATGCTTTCCATTTAGTGAATTACACTTCACCCTGAGGGAATATGGAAATTGGAAAATACAAAAACTAAAGGAACTTATACAAGAGTAATAGGAGGAAAGATAACCTGTGCAGAAAACCCGAAATGACTTTTTGTTTTGTGCTGCAGTCTTCAACACCTCTAGAACAACTCGAGAGAAACCATGAACCAAAATGGTGCATCCATCAAATATGAAGTCTTGGCTAAGCATTGCGATAATTTTTCGGGCCTGCAGTAATAATATCCATTACATTTTCTTGGAATTGGCATCCCCTGACAAACAAACATCTTTTCACTGGTTAAAAGCCAACTAACCTTGTAAGATATCTCCCCAAACTTCTCAGCACGCTCCATTAAACGAGATCTAGCAGAATTGAAATCCTCATACTCTAAGGCTGATGTTCTGGTTACATATCGCATGAACAGATCACAGGCAGCTGTTAATGATATGGACGTTGCATCCCATGACTGTTATAGAAGAAATAGAATCAATCAGAAAAACATATCCGGTTCAATGAATTCAACAAGAGAAAGCAAAACAGTAGCCAAAAACATGCAATTCGACACATTTTTCCGATATTACAAAATGTACAAACAAAAAACTCTTGAGCCAAAAACATGCTGCCATAGCCCCTTATTTCTATCAGAATCAGCTCCCAGAAAACCTCTTCCACAATACCCTCAAAGGCTCAAGAACATTTCAGCCTTTCAGGCTCATATAAGGCCTTTCAGATGATACGAATCTTGACTAAAAAGCTCCTAGCTTTCCCTTAATGCCAACTTCATTAAAATCAAATCGATAACACAGCACTAAGCGACTAAGTAGACCTAGCACATGGGTCATTTGAGTCAGATACAGATCCTTTTGTGTATGGCTGGATTCAGGTTCGACAGGACATGTTTCGATTGTTGTTATTGGATCATTGGGGGGAAAAGATCTATTGTGTGCATCAAAATTTAGCTCCGTTCAGGTTTCCAGTCATTTAGATATACGTCAATTTAAGTCTGGTAAGTTTTGCCAAGTTTAGCACTGACCACAATCAATAGGTCCAGAGCACGTTATGTTCTCCTCATAACTAAGGCATACTTTGATGCTGGAAACAACACACTATAGTCACTCGAAATTTGTTGTTGTTGTACCTTCTACTTCCTACTTTAACACATTCCCATCTGATGCTGCAACCGTGATCTAAACTCCTAGTGCCACAAACACAACTCTAAGCTTCATTTGAGCATCATCATCTCAGATTCTCATCATAAATGCACCTAATTCCCAGTGCATGCATTCCCCCAACATCTCATTTCGCAAACCACTTCGTCATTGTTTTATCATAGATCGCCTAACAGGTTTCAAAAACAAGTCATCAGACTAACAAACTCCATTCATTCACCTTTTAAACAATTAGAATCACTACTCTCCAACCTCGAAACTCACCACTCACAGTGCTACTCCTACACCAATTTTACCGGAAACAAATACTCCCTCCGTCCCAGTCAACTATTTACCTTTCTATTCTCCGTGAGAGATACTGCAACAAAACGTAAACAAATAATTGGTAAAGACAAAGTAGAAACACTTCCATCAAACAAACTAAATCCAACACAACCAAAACAAACTACCACTACATAGCACCCTGGTATCTATTTGAACCAGCTCTTCCAATGAACTCTTCCACAATACCTTAAAGCCTCGAAAACATTTCAGTATAAGGCCTTTGTGATGAACACAAATCTTTACTAAAGCTCCAAGTTATACCTTTATCAACTACATCAAAATAAAACTAATAACAGTACTAACTATAGTACTAGACTTGGCAAACTGATCATTCAAGTCATGTACTGGTTAGGTCAGCTCAGATACAAATCATGGCGGTGTATGCTTGGATTTGGTTCAGGTCATTTAGCATATGTTTGTATTCAAGTAGGAAGAATATGTTTGGATTGCCACAAGTGAGGATCAGTTCGTGTGCAACACATATCGATCAAAATTAGAATTCAGGTCATTTGGATACATACCAACTTCAGTCGGTTTTGCCAAGGTTAACATTAACCGCAATCAAGAAGTTCAAAGAACATATTTTTCCCCTCGTAAGACATAATCTGATGGCACAAACGCATCATCTCATCCCAATTGCACCGAAATCCCAATGCATGCATTCATCCATCACTCATTCACCTTCAAAACAATTCGAATCACTACTCTCCAACCTCAAAACTCACCACTCACAGTATATCTCACACCAATTTACCCCAAAACAAATACTCCCTCCGTCTCAATCAATTGTGGATACCTTTTTATTCTTTGTTACGCGTATTTTAATCAAAGGCAAACAAATGATTGGTATAGATGGAGTAGAATCACTTCAATAACCAAAATAAACAACTACTACTACAAATACTCCATCCGTGCAACCTAATTCCACACAATTCGATTAAAATACGCCTCACATATATCGAACAAACGAACAAAATCGGCCTAAATAGAGCGAATACTAAACATCAATCAAATCAACACTGAAAAATTAATTTAAAAAAATTAAACCTTGAGAGAATCAGAAGCTTTCTTGAGCTCAATCTCAAGCTCCATCATAGTAGTAGCATTACTAAACCTAATAACCGACGCCAACGCCCGTATCGCCGCAACTGCCTCCGCTAAATCCGGCTGTTTCCTCCAACTATTAAACTCATCCACCACACTCTTCCCTTCCTTCCCTTTTCCCCCACCTATACCACCACTTCCGCCGCCTTCATCCGCCGTTGGTTCCGTCGTATCGCCGGCGACGGCGGCTTGAGCTTGTGCGAGCCAA
>JAGPOY010005124.1:7018-18297 GCA_018983105.1 Silene uniflora | reverse complement strand
CTTAAAAACCCTTCTTCCAAATATCATCATTCCCCGCGCCACCCGCACCCACCGCCCAGGCCCACACCACCTTCACTTAATCTGCCAAGCCCTCGTCTCAGTGCCTACTTGACAGTAGTGCCTTGCACCATGTGACCACCTACCTTTAAAACCTTGTCATTCATTATCCTTACGACGGAACTGGCGAGATAATTATCAGTGATGACTCTGGTTTCTCCATTAGTCACTCAGGCTCTCTCTCCTTTTCTTCTTCGTCTCGTCCGTTTCAATTAAATCGTGTCTTCTGTATCCCTCTTATTCGTCGTAATATCATTTGTCTCTATCACATTCTAACCTTCTTCTTTTTATGTTAAGGATGTATCGACGGGGGCACTTCTCTACCAAGGCATCGTTTAGCGCCTACATCTGGTCCTCCTCTTCTACGCCACCGAGCGTCTCTTCATGCCGAGCTCCACCACAAAGTCGAGTGGTCGCGATGTCGTTGTATCGCAAACAAACACATTTATTACTCAACAAACTACCAAGTAGTAAGTAGAGGTCGAATCCATAGGACGGGGGTACTCAAGTCAATCAATCTAATCGTAGTTGCGCTAAGGTTGTCACAATTTGAAGTGGGTTTATAGTCTAATCTAATGAAAGCGATAAATAGCAAGAAATAAAGTAAAATGTAAACAAATGAATAAACAAGTGCTAGGATATCATGGGATCATAGGGGAATATGGTAGAATCACATAAGGGTCATACGAACGATAAGTATTGGGTTGGAATCGAGGCTTTCGATCTTACGATCCCTAGGGTAAGTTGGGTTAGCTCACGCGTACACCCGGTCTACCTATTCAACAACATGCATGGTCTAACCACCAATGAGGCTTTCGATCTTACAAAGGTGGTTGAAAGGTAGTCTAAAAATCCTTGAGGCCTTCGATCTTACAAGGTTGTCAAAACAACAGAGAATCCATGCAAGTTTTGTCATTCAAGCATTTCATCAAACATAACATGTGCATGAGTTGAAAACACAACAAGTAAACATTCATATGAACATGGATTCCTCCCATATTACTCCCCTAATCCCCCACTAACCCTAGCTAAGAGACTACTCACTGCCCATCATATTAAGCATGTCATAAATGGTGTCAAACATCATAACATGAACAAACATGGTGAATAAGTAAGGAAAGGTACAAACTTGAATGAAGATGAACAAGTAAATAAAAGGGATTAGAAATTATACCAACAAGTAAAAGAGATGAACATAAATAAAGGAGGATCCTTGTATAGAGATGAAGATTTGTCACCAATCTTCAATCATAAACTCAAGAGATCCAAAACTAATCTAATGAACAGGTATTGAAAGATTGAATGTTGAAAGATTAATATAAATTGTGGAAAGATTGAAGAACAATTTGTGGAATGATAAAAGCTTGATATATTCTAATCTACTCCTAAAGGGGGCTTGTCAAACCTTACCCTAGAATTATTACAAGTTGGGTATTTATACTAGTACAAGAATTAGGTTAAGTAGAGGTGGAATGTCGCTCAAGGACATGGCGGAGAATTAGGGAGTAGCTCGGGTCGTCAGGAAGCCGCCCGGGGCAATTTGCCTTTGAACTCGCTCGGGTCGGGGTCGACCCGCTCGGGTTAGTCACATCTCGCTCGGGTTGAGATCGTCTGGCCCGGGTTGAGAGTGTATTCCTCCTCTTTTGCTCAATCCTGTTGTAACACCCCCAAGTGTCGAGTCCCTTTCATTGGGTCAACCCGACCCTTGAGGGCATCACATGCTTGATTTCTTAAGGTTATAGTGCAAACATAAGTATAGAAGATGAGATAAATTAAACAAGTTAAGTCTTACATAAATATAAAAGGTGGAGTTTCATAGGTTACAAGTTAAAAAGGGGTACAAAGTCACCCCGAAATAGTACAAGTGTTCAATGTCTAGACACATAAGCCACGACACTCTAAGATGACGAGAATGGACCGCTCCCCAAGCCCACGCGCTCTAGCATCCACGCCAACCTGTCAACTGCTCCCCATATGGGCGGAAATCACCATATGGTTCACCACATACATTTGAAAATAAGGTTAGCTTTAACAATACAAATGTTCTATGAATATGCTACTAACCTAACATGTGAATTATGCATAATGAAACGGATGGATGTATAATTATGCAATCAAATCAACCAACAACCAAAGTCTCCAACAACCGATGTCAAGAACACGTCTACGACATCGCTACAACATAGTACTCCGAACACGTTGGTGGTACCGGGCCCGAGAGCGACTCGGATCCCCGCCGGGCGTTACGTCTCAACCACGCAAGCCCCTCCGTCCTGGAGTCATGAATGTGCACATCCTCTTTGGAGTGGGAAGTTCCAAAGGGCGACCCAAGCGGAAGATGGTCTCCCAACCGCCTTCCGTCTCCTCAACAACAACAATCTCATCACAACATCACAATCCGGCTTAACAATGATTAAAACATCACAACAAGACTAAGGCATATAACAACATTTCCCAATTTACCATCTTATCATTAAGTCTTTAATTCCACTTGTCTTAAGGTAAATTACATGTTATCATGCATCTTATTTTAACAACATAAATCCCATCTTTTATAAATCTCAACAACATGTAATTTCCTCTTAAACACATTAAACCCTAATCATGTTATAATGAAATCTAGGGATGAAATTACTAACAAACAACATAATCAATAAAACATCCATATTATTAAAGCTAGTAGGGAGGAAATCCCTACCTTAGGATCTTCTCAAGCCTCAAGATAAATCCTAGAAATGCTCCTCTATGAAGCTTCCTACATATAAGTAATAATCATCCATTACTACATAATTACAACATAATCTACTAACCATCCTTCTTAGATTCCACTTACTAACCCACAACCCTAATATGGTGTCATAATAAAACTAGGATTTAACAAAGGAAAAAGGTTAGCAAAGTGATTAGTAACTAGAAATACAATCCCCAAAGTCACTCGGTCGAGTGACTAGTCTACTCGGTCGAGTGACATCTACTCAGCCGAGTAGAACACCGAGTAAGCTAGAAATTACGGGTTGTTACACCTGTCCCAAAACCCGTGGGGGCTTCTCTACTTAGCTCCAAAACTTGACTTAGGCCTTTGGTTATGTCTTCTCTACATGCTAGGTCCATGGATATCGTCAATTTAGCTCCGAAATGCTTCGTTTATGCAAGGTTTGGCTTCTTCACCTATAAGCAAGCTCAAACCCAATAGAATAACAAATAGGAAGCTAAAGAAGTCGAAAGGACCCTAATAGTGCATAAAAGCATGCGTAACTCGATCCGTTAAGGGGGTAAAAGTGCGTCAAGTATGGCCACATCAAATATGTAACACCCCCATATACCAAGGCCCCTTACCAGGGACTGCCCTAGCATATAAAGGAGCTACCATCTCGGTTGCCCGAGGTAGTGTACATCAATAGAAAACAATCCAGGGACATTTTATTATAAATAATGTAATAACGTTAAGATTACATCAAAACTAGTCTCAAACTGACAAACTGAAACAACTGTCTAAAACAACTAAAAAAACAAACTAAACTACTGGCGGAAGCTATAACTGTCGAACTAGACTCGGTTGTGCCCCCTCCATCTGACTCCATCAACAAGATACCTGCTCAATCTGCTCACCACCCCCGATGGATCACAACAGGTCAAAAGACAACAACAACGGGGTCAGTAAATGGCATACTCATATCTTAATACAACGTGAATAACTACTTTAACAGCGGAAGTCAATCATGAACTCATAATCCCTTTACAGTCAGGTCCCATCGCAACAGGTACCCCGAGTCAGCCAATGACACAGCCTCGTCACCGCAGCCACTCATCGCAACAAGTGATAACCCTAGGTTCATTAATGTGCACATCTCCCTCGTGATGGGATTCACGAGGGGCGATCAAAGGGCGTGGACCATTCCCCAATGGACTCACTCAGCCGAAAATGTTTATCAGCCGTAACCTCATGTCATACAATCAAATATCATCCATCATGTGAACAACTTAAGCAATTACTCAATTCAACATCGTCACAACCAAATACTGTGTAGGAAATCCTACCTGATAGCAAATCCGCAGCAATAATCACAAATAACTTGCTAGAAGGGCTCTTCTACGAATCCGCAGCCTAGAATAATCAATCAATCAATCAACTTTTGCCCTAATAGCGATTCACATGCAAAACTACCGATTTACTCATAATCCAAGCATAACAATACTAGATCTAGAAAGACTTACGAATAAAGGATGACGAACGACGAAGATCCTCGATCGTTCTTGACCCCAAAGCGATTAGGAATGGTCTCTAGGGTTTTGTGTAGTTAAAAGATGTAAAAACTGTAACTTAAGACTTACCGTTTCCTTTTATATTTAATTACCATTCCTAATTACTTTCGAGTCGGTTCGCCGGCCCGTCAGGTATACTCGGCCGAGTTACAGTACTACTCGGCCGAGTACTCGATACTCGGCCGAGTGTTCCTGTACTCGGTCGAGTACGCACTCGGCAGACCTCCTGCCTTAGAATCCACTTTGACTACTCGGCCGAGTAGACACTACTCGGTCGAGTACTCACTCGACAGACTTCCTGCCTCAGATCTTACTTTGACTACTCGGCCGAGTAGACACTATTCGACCGAGTAGGCGAGTAGTCCCTATTCAGATACGGGGTATCACAGTCTCCCCTACTTAGAAATGAACTTCGTCCCCGAAGTTCAACTCATATCCCCCAACAACAAAACATCCTTTGGTCTGTCATAAACACAAAATAAAATCTTTATGCTAACTTATCTCGATGTAAAACAACATAAAACTCACTATAAACTGTATGACTCTCTTAATCACCCGTATAAAACATAATGCGATCTCTCCTACCCCCCTTAAAAGAAAATGGTTACGTCCTCATAACCAAACATACCTCGTCGAAAAGCTGTGGATACTTCTCGCGCATAGCTGGCTCAGCTTCCCATGTAGCCTCCTCCATGTCATGATTAGACCACAACACTTTGACGATAATTGTTTCACCATTTCTTGTCTTTCGAACCTTACGGTCCAAAATCTTTATCGGTAGCTCCTCATATGTCAAAGTCTCATCCAACTCGATAGCTTCATGTTCCAGCACATGCAATGCATCAGGATAATACCGTCTCAGTTGCGACACATGAAACATATTATGTACCCAATCCAATGCAGCCGGCAAGGCAAGTCGATAAGCTACCTCGCCAATTCGATCCAACACCTCATAAGGTCCGATGTATTTCGGACTCAGCTTTCCTCTCTTGCCAAAACGCATCACACCTCGCATTGGCGAAACCTTCAGTAACACCTTATCACCGGACTGAAATTCCACATGCCTGCGCTTCAGATCTGCATAACTCTTTTGTCGGTCCTGCGCTGCTTTCATCTTTTGCTGGATCATCTTAATATGTTCCACCATGTCTTACACCAACTGCGGTCCTAAAACCACAGCTTCAGCACTGTCGTCCCAGCACACTGGACTTCGACACTTCCTTCCATACAAAGCTTCGAATGGTGCCATACCTATACTTGTGTGATAGCTATTGTTGCATGAAAACTCAATTAGATCAAGTCTTTCCTCCCAAGTACCCCCAAATTCCATCACACACGCGCGCAACATGTCTTCCAAAGTCTTGATGGTCCTCTCAGTCTGACCGTCTGTTGCAGGATGAAATGTCGTGCTCATCTTCAAGGTTGTACCCATTAATTCCTGCAACTCTTGCCAAAACTTCGATATAAACCTCGCATCTCTGTCTGACACAATGTCCTTTGGCACCCCATGAAGTCGTACTACATTCTTCCTGTACCCATTTGCTAATTGAACTTTACTCCAGGTATCTTTCATTGGAATAAAGTGAGCTGACTTCGTCAGTCGGTCCACTATTACCCAAATCATGTTATTACCTTGCGGTGTCCTCGGTAACCCCACGATAAATCCATGGATATAGATTCCCATTTCCATTCAGTTACTTCAAGCGATTGTACCAATCCTTGTGGTCTCCTTTGTTCACCCTTGACTCATTGACAAGTCAAGCATCTACCACAAACTCCGCGATCTCTTTCTTCATCCCAGGCCACCAAAAACTCATCTTCAAATCCCGGTACAACTTATCACCACCCGGGTGTACTGAATAAGGAGTACAATGGGCTTCAGTCATAATTGTCTTCCTTATCTCAGTATCATTAGGCATACACCATCGTCCGTCGAAACGAAGGCTTCCATCACTATGAATGGTGAATCTAAACTTCTCTGGATCACCCAGCTTCTCTTTCCACTCTATGATTTTAGGGTCAATCAGTTGCTTACCTCGAATGTCATTGTAAAGCTCAGGCTCAACCGCCAAGGTACTAACTGCATCTCCTTTCCGGATCATGTGGATTCCCATCTTTCTCACTTCATCTCGTAACTGCATCAAGGATAATTGTCTGCACAAAGAATGTACACTCTTCCTGCTTAGCGCATCGGCCACCACATTAGCCTTTCCTTCATGGTACATAATCTCCATGTCATAGTCATCGATCAGCTCCATCCACCTCCTTTGCCTCATATTCAGCTCCTTTTGGGTGTAAATGTACTTGAGACTCTTGTGATCTGAAAACACCTTGAATGTCGCTCAATAGAGGTAATGTCTCCAGATTTTGAGAGCAAAAACTACAGCACCCAACTCTAGATCGTGTGTAGGATAGTTCTCTTCATATGACTTCAACTGTCTCGAGGCATAAGCTATCACCTTCCCATTCTGCATCAACACACAGCCCAAACCTTTCTTTGAAGCATCTGTATATACTTCAAAATTCTCACTTCCGTCAGGTAATGCTAGGACAGGAGCTGTAGTCAAACGTTCCTTTAAGGTCTGAAACGCCGTCCCACAACTCTCATCCCAACAAAATCTTGTATCTTTCCTCATCAGTGCTGTCAACGGTCTTGCGATAGCTGAAAAGTCCTTTACAAATCTTCGATAATATCCTGTCAAACCCAAGAAACTTTGAATTTCTACCACATTTTTCGGTGCTTCCCAGTTCGACACTGCCGTAATCTTACTTGGATCAACTGAAACACCATCTTTAGAAATGATATATCCCAGAAAATCCACCTTATCCAGCCAGAACTCACACTTACTCAGCTTTGCATAGAGGTTGTTGTCGCGCAACTTTTGCAAACCAACCTCAAATGCTCCTCATGCTCCTCCTTAGTCTTAGAATATACCAATATGTCATCGATAAACACTACGACAAACTGGTCCAAGAATTCACTGAAAATCCGGTTCATTAGGTCCATAAACACCGCCGGTGCATTAGTCAGCCCGAAAGGCATCACTACATATTCATAGTGCCCATACCTCGATCTGAAAGCTGTCTTTGGCACATCCTCATCACTAATTCTCAGCTGATGGTATCCCGATCTCAGGTCAATCTTTGAAAACACTCCGGCTCCACTTAACTGATCGAACAAGTCATCTATTCTTGGTAATGGATACTTATTCTTCACAGTCACATGGTTCAACTCTCGATAATCGATGCACAACCTCATGCTTCCATCTTTCTTCTTAACGAACAGGATTGGTGCTCCCCATGGTGATACACTTGGTCTAATGTATCCCTTTTGCAGCAAGTCTTCCAGTTGCTTCTTCAATTCTTCCAGCTCTCTCGGCGCCATACGGTATGGAGCCTTGGAAATCGGCCCAGTCCCCGGCTTCAGGTCAATTGTGAAGTCGATATCCCTCTTCGGTGGTAACCCCGGTATCTCTTCAGGAAAGACATCCACAAATTCACTCACGACTGGTATTTCCGATGCTACTAACTCCTCGGATCGGTTATCCCAAACGTGGCAAAGTATGATAGGACATCCCTTCCGTAAACAAGACTGCAGGGTCATTGCTGCAATCAACTTGAATTTGGGTTTGACTACAAACCCACGGTAAGATACACTTCTTCCTCTACGCCCTCTTAACGTTACCTTCTTCTGATGGCAATCTATCTTGGCTTTATGTCTACCCAACCAATCCATCCCAACAATCACCGCAAATTCGTGTAAGGGAAATTCTAACAGGTCAACGGGGAAGTTTGTCTCTCCTATGTACATCGACACATCTTTATATATCTTATTGCATGACACTGACTCCCCCGAAGGTATAAAAACATTGTCGGATACTAACTCATGTTCCCCTAACTTCATAATCTCGGCATAACTCTTAGATATAAAAGAATGGGTCGCCCCCGAGTCAAACAACACAAAAGATGGGGTATTGTGAATAGAAAATGTACCGGTAACGACTTGTGCGTCGTCCTCCGCTGCCTGCTTCTCCATCATGAATAGTTTACCACTACTCTTAGCTGGACCCCTCCTTGCACTGTAGTTGCAGATGCGGTCGGCTTGGCAGTCGTAGTCTGATTCCCGGTCGCAGTCGGACGTTGATAAGATCCCCCACCGTTGTTGTTCTGCCCTCCTTGATTGTACCACGACCCGGCTGGCTTATTGCTAGCCATACTCTGTGTCGGGGCTTGCGAAAAGCCTCCCTGGTAAGATCTCGGCTGAAAAGCTCCTCCGCCTGGACCCCAGCACTCGAAGCGTCGGTGCCCAATCTTGCCACAGTTGTAGCAAGTCAAAGGAGTTGACTCACTAGCTGTGCGGCCACCTCTACCTCCTCCTCTAGATACTCCACCATAGCTAGGCCCTCCAGAATATCCCCTAGATTGGGTGTAGCCACCCCTCTTAGCATTGTTCTGGCCACTAGCATCATTCTCAGCCTTTCTTTTCTCAGTAGCTCGCTCCCTAGCCTCCTTAGACATGTCAATGAGACGCTCGACATGCCCCGCTCTCTCATAAACCTCGGTCAGATCAGATAGCACCCCTGCTGGTAGCTTCTCCAGAATCTTGAAGTGCAGCCCCTTCTCGAAACGAATAGCCAAGCTTAAGTCACTTAGCTCAGTATCTGCAGCATAGCAAGACAGGGCATAGAACTTATGGTAGTAGTCGGCCACTGTCATCCCATCAGTCTTGATGAAGTAATTGAACTCCGCCCTAAGTCTATTACGTACGTGCTCCGGTATGAACCTCTTCCTCATCTGGGCCTTGAAGTCTTTCCAAGGAATGAACCCTTGGCCATTGTTCCGGTAGTGCTCTCTAGCTGATTCCCGGACACTCTTCCACCACACTCCAGCAGCATCTCGCAAGTAGTATGCAGCCTGATCCACTTCCAATTCCTCCGGACATTGAACGAGCTCCATCAGATTCTCCAACTCATCGTGCCAGTTATCGAGCAGCTTGGGCTCTCCGGTACCCTCAAAGACTGTAGGCTGGAATTTGGAGATCAAAGTGCTCATCTTGGTCGCACTCATATCCCCGGGTTCCTTACCTACCCGCTTGACGATCTCAGTGAGATGCTCATTCTGCTCGATCATCCTAGCAATCTCATCTAGCCTCATATCAGCGGCTATCACATGACCATTCGACCTCTTTGGCGGCATTTTGAGCTGATTAAAGGAAAACAAATTAAACGTAAGCATTAGCCTACGGCTCAAAATAATCCTTCCGCCCAAAGAATTACTCGGTCGAGTAGTGGGACTACTCGGCCGAGTACAGACTACTCGGTCGAGTAATAGCTTTACTCGGCCGAGTACCTATACTCCAGAAGAAATTCCAGAATATAACACCTATCTATACTCGGTCGTGTCATAACAGCACTCGGCCGAGTACTCGCTACTCGGTCGAGTTGTTTGACTATGCGGCCGAGTATCCACTATGCAGAAACTTTACAGATTGTCACTCAAAACTTTACTCGACCGAATTCAACACCACTCGGCCGAGTAGTGACTACTCGGTCGAGCAATCTTCCGCATTCGACCGAGTACTCTTTTCCAGTGGCTTCTGGTTCGTTCTGTCACTACCCTACTCGGTCGAGCACCAGTACATTCGGCCGAGTACCCTCTACTCGGCCGAGTACTGCCTATACTCGGTCGGGTCATGCTTTTCGTGCTACCCTTTATCCCTTTTTAAGCAACATATTGGTATCCTAGCATGTTTCTAGGTACAAGGCCATATATAAATCATCAATCATGCTTTCAATTAACACGTATCGCATTCATATCATATGTATACCGCAAAATTCAAGTCTTTTCCTTATCGTACTTATATCATGCAATTCATATACTAATATATCACCTTGTAATAACATGCCAATCACAATAACTTAATCAATTTCAAGCAACATATTTATGCTTTGCATACTGCCTTTAAACTTTCTTATCACATGCGTCCCACATTCAGCCGTACATAGAAGCATACAAACAGGACAAACAGACTAAACATAAGACACTCCCCCCGGTGAACGCATCTAAGTTGTAAAGGCAATTTGCGACTTTAGGACGTCTCCCAAGTCTTTGCGGTAGCTCCAAACAACTCTTCCCCGGGTTCATTTTAATTAGACACCATACGTTCATTTTATTCATTGGTTCAGGTTCCAAAATCGTTCGCTCTGATACCACTTTGTAACACCCCCATATACCAAGGCCCCTTACCAGGGACTGTCCTAGCATATAAAGGCGCTACCATCTCGGTTGCCCGAGGTAGTGTACATCAATAGAAAACAATCCAGGGACATTTTATTATAAATAATGTAATAACGTTAAGATTACATCAAAACTAGTCTCAAACTGACAAACTGAAACAACTGTCTAAAACAACTGAAAACAAACTAAACTACTGGCGGAAGCTATAACTGTCGAACTAGACTCGGCTGTGCCCCCTCCATCCGACTCCATCAACAAGATACCTGCTCAATCTGCTCACCACCCCCGATGGATCACAACAGGTCAAAAGACAACAACAACGGGGTTAGTAAATGGCATACTCATATCTTAATACAACGTGAATAACTACTTTAACAGCGGAAGTCAATCATGAACTCATAATCCCTTTACAGCCAGGTCCCATCGCAACAGGTACCCCGAGTCAGCCAGTGACACAGCCTCGTCACCGCAGCCACTCATCGCAACAAGTGATAACCCTAGGTTCATTAATGTGCACATCCCCCTCGTGATGGGAGTCACGAGGGGCGATCAAAGGGCGTGGACCATTCCCCAATGGACTCACTCAGCCAGAACCGTTTATCAGCCGTAACCCCATGTCATACAATCAAATATCATCCATCATGTGAACAACTTAAACAATTACTCAATTCAACATCGTCACAACCAAATACTGAGTAGGAAATCCTACCTGATAGCAAATC
>JAGPOY010005123.1:0-11256 GCA_018983105.1 Silene uniflora | reverse complement strand
CTCTCATCTTGAGTCTCGTGGTTGGTTTTCTTTATCTTGATCTTGCTTGAAAACAACGATCATCTTTTGAAGTTGTACCTTCTTGGTCCACACTTCAAGCTTTATCTCTTGTTTGAAGTTATGCCTTCTTGGTCCAAACTTCAAGCTTTTACGTCTTGTAATTGTTCCTTTCTATAATAAGACTTAAGCACACAATTACACGCATATGTTTATAATTTTAAGTCCACTACAAATCATTACTGTCATTATCAAAACAAATAGTTAGGACTAAAGGTCCAACAGTCATCATTAACATAATCATAGTCATTAGAGTAGCATTATCATCAATCAACCACAGCGAAATAATCAGTCCTTTACTTTATACGATACATCAATCATGTGCCCATCTCATTAATTATTTTACCGCCAGTAAAACGACCTCGTCACCACAGCCACTCATCGCAACAAGTGTAACCCGGGTCGTAAATATGCACATCCTCCTTGTGATGGGAGTCACAAGGAGAGAACAAGGGCGTGAAACCATCTCCCAACCATGGCATCACTCAGCCGGAACATCTATAACGATTCATCAATGATTATACTCAATATCAATATTCAATCATACATCTGCATACAACCATCATCACATAAATGAATAATTGAGTAGGGAAACCCTACCTAATAGCAAATCTGCAGTAATCAATATGGATGTCATTGGGGCGGGTAAAAGTGGATACCGTCTCACACCCGCCCCAGTTGGGGCGGGGATAGGTAGAGCGTTGGCGGGTGGTGGGGCAGGGGCGGGTACGAAAAATGTACCCACCATAGGTTTTGCATCTTACCCGCCTCATACCCGCCAATCATTTAAAAAAATTAGTACAATTATGACGATTTTTTTAATATTTTTAAGTTATAATTAAGATATAATGTTAATAGTAACTATTTTATAAATTTTTTTTACTAACTTTTTTGGTGAAAAACTAACTTATAAAGATAAATTCAAAAAAAATGGAAAATAATAGGATTAAATCAACTTTTGAGAGACTTGTATCCGCCACAGGGCGGGGATGGTTTTTGGAAACTTGTACCCGCCACGGGTGGTGGGGCGGGTATGGGTACGGGTACGGGGGAGCCTATATCCACCACTGCCCCGCCCCAATGACATCCCTAGTAATCAACAATCAATCGGCTAATGAGGTTCCTCTACAAAATCTCCGCCTATAAACATAGTCAATCTATCACAATGCATCCAAATACCATTTTCCCCTAAAATATGTAATTAGTGTTCAACAACGCAATACTAAACATATAAATCGAATCAATGACACTGACGACGATGGGGAAGGCGAGATGATGCAAATCCGGAACAATCCTTGCTTGATGGTGATTAGTGAGTGATGAGGGATTTGAGAAATGTGTTAAACTGATGAACGTATGAAGAAAATGAGGTTTGGTGTATTTATAATAAACCTAATCTCACTAATAATGACTGTAAGCCGAAAGCACCTTCCTCGAGAACTTACTCGGCCGAGTGACACTATAGCTCAGCCGAGTTGACTCAATTCGGCCGAGTTACTTCGTATTCGGTCGAGTACCCACTGGGCAGAAGTCTGCCTCTGCCTAATCTGCCAACAGAGATAAGTCGGCCGAGTAGTCTCGATTCGGCCGAGTTACTTTTAATCTGAATACGTAGTATTACAGTCTTCCCTCCTTAGAAACGAACTTCGTCCCCGAAGTTCAACTCATTCCTATAAAGCATGCAACCACACTACTCGACAATCCAACACAACTTAACTCTTAACAACGACACAACTCAAATGCCGCCAATTAATTAGCAAATCCAACGGAAATGTTACAGTTTGAAATAATAAACCTCATAGATAGCGAGCTGGCTCCCTTATACTTCAATCCTTACTCCAATTTGGTGGTCAACCACATGCTCAAATCCCAGGGATACTTCCGAGGAATGCCACTGAACCCTATTAGAAGAAGCACATTCTCATCCTTCAAAAAAGGTCTATCCCAGAAGATACATTTGGGTTTGGGGTATAAACCCACAAAGGCAGAAGCCTTTGAAATGCTCACTCAAGTTCAGAATCGAAAGGATAAAGGAGTCCACGTGCGACCCTATCACCCAACACTAAATGGTGTGGACCATACCACTCACGCCGCGCACACCTGCGCGTTGTGAATGCTTAAGGCGGTGGTACTGCACTCACGAAACTCTGGTCTTTTGGGGGACCAAAGCATGTCATGGGCCATTACCAATTTTAAAGGCATTGAAACTGTTGAAAGGTTGAATAAGCCTGCATTTGTGGAATCGCCACCAATTTATTGTGGAAAATTGGAAACCGTTCGAATACTCTATATGTCACGTCAAGACACAAAGTAATGACATGAACACTAAGAAACATGTCACGCTTAGCATTCTATGTTTAGAATGACTCTCGAGATGCCAATGGACACAGATGTCAAGAGATAGCTGGAGTAAGGAGCGAGGGTGCGTATCTGGAAGTTCTTTAATCGAACACCTAATCCTGCCCGCCTCGATAGCGGCCTTTAGTAATGATTAGGGAAGATCGTCTATACTCCATATGTCGTCGATTGTAATGCATGCTATGCAACATCCACGTTTTAATCTTAGCATGTGAATATTTACTATATCGTGAACAATCAATTTAGCATCCAATTTGGGTCGAAGTTAGAATTTAGGCTCGATTACATGTGAATGCCAAGTAAATAAATCATACAATATATTACATGATTAACGAAAATACGAGAAAATAAACTAAATACATTGATTACATCGCCATGGTGAATTTACGCTAAAAATATGCTCAAAACGGAGGGATTTAAATAAAAGAAATAAAAGAATGAAAATATGAAAATAGAACTAAATTAGCAGTGATAATACAAGATAATTATTAATTAAACCGTAACCAAAGAATGTTGTCAAAGCGAGACGGATTCAGAGGCAGAAACCACCTTAGAACAGGTGCACCACCTGCTGCGCCCTCTAGAAGAGGCGCAACACCTCGTGCGTCTGTTCTTTTGTTGGTTTATGACTGTGAAACCCAGAATAACGGGTTCGTTATTGTTCATTGATTGATTAATACCGATTACTGATACATAACTCGAATTGAAGTGATTTAATCAGATTACATGCATCGAATATCGTCATAAAGCGAATAAAAACGAATTAAACGAATTATTACAACGATTTACAAATTACGATGTCGGAATTATAAAGATCGAACTACGAAATAGGAAAACAAAAGGTTTTAAAAACTGGAAACATATACCAAAGACGAATCCAGGAGAAACGTTATGAACAAATCGAATCACAAAAATCCGGGTTTGAATTAATTGACGAAAACCCGCAAACATGGGATTATAAAGGATTTAAGTCGAAAAGATAAAAAAAAAAGTAATGAAAAGAATTTGAAGGATTATATAAGAGAAGAATACAAAAAGGATGGAAAAGAAAAGGAAAGACGAAAGAGCAGAAACGCGAGGAAGAAGAAGAAGTGCAACAGCAGCGAGGCAGCGAGGCAGCCTCTAGAAGAGGCGCAACAGATGCTGCGTTTTTTCCAGAAGGCGCAGTTGCTCCTGTGCTTCTTCTCGACGGCGTTCCTCTGTTGTTCGTAAAAAAGGTTTTAAAAGACGGTTATTTTCAAAGCGGTTTTGAGCATGCTTATTATATAAAATGTACATTACTGAAATAAATACAAAAACAATAAATAGATAGGATTTACACCCTCAGACTTACATGTTTGACGAAATGAGATTGACTAAGTTATTGGTCAGTGATTTCTCGACTCGAATGTATGTAGAAAGTGCCATCTTCAAAAGATTTAACAAGATTGATTATGGTTGATTAGAGTGTATAGTTGGTCAAATTAGCCGGTCTATGCAACGTGACTGGTACTCAGAATGATATGAGCTTACGTGGTCGATTGATCAAGCACGTAGGTGTCGAAAAGCAGTAGCGTGGTCTTAGAATGCAAAGGGAGAAGAGAAGGGTGGACACTCGCGTGAATAATATGGAGGTCGAAGACCTCTATTTATACTTAACACGAGGAAGAGTTTTGGAATAACACGGATTTGGAAAGAAAGTCTGGAAATATTCCGGAAACTGAGAAAAAGAAGCTGGAGAAGAGGCGCAGCAACTACTGCGTTTCTTCGAAGAGGCGCAGTGTAACGAGCCGCCAAGTCCTAAAATTTGCGCGCGCGATACGTTCACTTTGAACCCTTAGATTTTATGTTTCACTTATGTATTTTCGTTTCTGTTTTCTTTAGTCATGTAGTACTCCAAGATTACTTCCTTCGTGTCGAATCTTGGAGCTAGTAAGTAGTTTAAGATACGTTTCTAGGCGTTAAGAAAACGTATCGTTATTGTGCACAATCAATGTTTCCTGCTACCAGGATGTAAATATCAAATTTCCCTCTTTAGGGAGTGCTAGTGAATGAAAAGCTGCTTCCTACCTTGTGCCTTCGTATTGCTTGTTGCTGCTTTGTTGTGAACGACTCTTTGCCTTCACTTTACTAACAAGCCGTGTTTATGGGATCGCCACTAAGATCCCGACTCACACCCCCGAGACCGATTACGAATGCCTAGTGCTTGACAAACACTAGTGCTTAACGCTCTCGCTTGCATTCTTGTCGAGTGTTTAGACAAAGGTGCGCGTCACATCCCGACTCAAAGTTTCGGACCGTGACACGCAGCACATGCTGCTTATTCTCTCCAGTGGTTTCCTCCTCCGCAAGGAAGAATTCCGCGGATCAATTTAGGAATTAGGGAAGATATGCACTTCTTTTTTTCGATAAAATGTTAGTATATTAACGAAAAACCATACCATACATCAAGTGTTTAGGTGGCCAAATGGCCCATCCTAGAACTCAACACAAACATGAATCGACCCATTGACGCTCAATTCTCAAATGCCCATACAATCAACAAAATCAGATTAAAAAAAAAACTGAATCAACTCACAACAAAAACGAAATAAATCATCATCTTCCTCGTTGTAATCGATCTACCATCATCATATCCTGGGAGCTGATCTGTTTCTTGCTAACCCTCAACACGCACTGATAAACGTCAGTCAGGATCAGATCCACCACTTTCTCCGGTCTTATCAAGGTGAGCTCGTGATTGCTCAATTTCCGTTGTCTCCATACCCAATAAATTCCAGCTTTGATAATAACATTGATCGTACCTTTCCTCGGATCTGAGCCCCTCAACTGCAATCGCCACGGTGACAGATATCTGTATGGAATAGGGATTCCCAGATGGCCACCTAGTAGTGTGATAATCTTTCGACTATAAGTGCATTCAAAGAAGAGGTGCTCCATGGTATCGTCGTTATCCCCACAGAGGCAGCAGGTACTCTCTTCGATAATACCCAGATTGTGTAGCTTATGATTTGTATTCAGACTGTTATGAAGATATATCCAGGCAATGATACCATGTTTAGGGAGTGTGCATTTATTCCATATAAAATTCGCCCCAAAGCACTTGATCACCTTTAGTTCTGAGGAATTCATATCCTCAAGCTATGGTGTATTCATGCGCTTTTTCAGCTTTCCATCGTTGTTGTTGATATAGGTCTTTGAAACTATCTTTAATCATGCAAATCTTCCTCCATCACCAGCTTGAGTTACTGGGAGGAGAGTAACTAAGCCAATCTCTTCCTTTTAAGTAGACTTGATTTATCCATTTGACCCAGAGGTGGTCAGGCTTAGCAGCCAACCACCACACCAGCTTCCCAACTGCTGCCTGATTCCAAAGCCTGTCATTTTTGAGCCCCAGGGCACCCTCCCTCTTAGGTTTACAAGTTTTATCCCATGAGACTAGGGGAGATCTCACATTATCCACTCCCCCATCCCAAAGAAAATTTCGACAAATGGCTTCAATTCTTTGAATAACTCCAACAGGAAGGATGAAAATGCTAGCCTAGTAAATGTGAAGTGTCTTTAAAACAGCCTGTACAAGAGTAAGCCTCCCTGCATATGTCAATTTCCTGGCTCCCAAGTTTCTAATCCTTTGTACAACTTTATCAATAAGAGGCTTGCAGTCCTTGGCCTTTAGACTGGTGGTTTTGATAGGGACTCCAAGGTATTTAAAAGGAAGAGATCCTTCCACCATACTTGAGATCTGGATGATATCCTGCTTCAAGCTCTCTGGAACACCATTGAAATAGGCATTGGATTTACCCCTGCTTAGGTTGAGTCCTGATGATTTAGAGAATGTGGACAATGTCCTGAGAATAGTCATGATAGAGTGTCCATCTCCTTTACAAAATAATAATAAATCATGTACAAACATAAGATGGGTCAATTTCATAGGTTTACATAAAGGATGAAAATGGAATCCATTGTTAGTGGTATTAGCAAGGAGTCTTGAGAGATATTCCATGCAAACTGTGAAGAGCAGTGGAGAAAGAGGGTCTCCCTGCCTTAAGCCTCTCCGCCCTTTGAAATAACCAAAAGCATTACCATTGAGATTGATAGAGTAACTAGCAGTTGTCACACATTGCATTATCCACCCCTTGAACTGGACTTGGAAGTGAAGTGCACTCAACATTTGCTCCAAAAAAGTCCACTCAATGGTAACATATGCCTTTTGTAGATCCATTTTGAAGAGAAACCTAGGTGAGACAGCTTTCCTTTCATATAGTCTAATAATATCTTGACAAATGAGTATATTCTCTATTATGATTCTCCCTTGGATAAATCCTCCTTGACTCTGAGCAATCAGGCCAGGAAGAATAATGGCTAGCCTGTTGCAAAGGATTTTGGAGATGCATTTACATATCAAATTGCAACAGGCGATAGGTCTATATTGAAGAAAACTTGTGGGTCTCTCAACTTTAGGAATCAAAGTTATCATGGTAGAATTAATTTGCTTCAGAATTTGACCTGAATTAAAAAAATCCAGAACAGCCTGAGTGACCTCATCTCCCAAGATATGCACTTCCTTATTCCATAAAAGAGATATTTCGGTAAATATTTATAAAATAAATAATATTTAGGAATAATATCTAGAATGTTCTAGAACCTTCCGACTCGGGATTTTGAAACGACACTTAGAAAATGGAAACAGTTTTTGACCGGACTCCAAATGTACTCTAATTACTGTCAAAACGATCGTATCAGTGTGTAGATGACAACCAAGAGGTTGACTCGACTGTTAGAGCTATCACGTGTCCATGATCTTACGAGATGTCATAAATCGCTCCGCGTGATCAAACATGCGGCCCCTTCATCACTGGGTGGTTGGCGGAAGGTGTAGATTTGAGGTATTTATAGAGCCCCCACTTTGACTAAGGCTTGGACAAGGTAAAGTCAAAGTCTATCCATCAGGTCAATCGAAGATTACAACCTGACAACTATAGCGACGCGAGGCGGCTCAAAGGGTCTGAGCCAAGGACCTGTCGCCGGGAACATTTTAGAGTCTGTCGGTTATCGGGGAGGGTCGTTTAATGTCCATTAGACTACGTAAGGAATCTCGCCAGCCATAGGAAGAAACCATACCTGAGACACAGGTTAACTGGGACAATATATGGAAACCAGTGGGACGTTTTGAACTACTAGGGAAAAGAATCTACTCGGGTCGTCGTAAGCGAAATTCTGATAATCATTTCGGTAGACAGCGGGTCGTCATTAGCACCGCTGGGGAGAATCAAACGTTATAAACAGCGGGCGCCCTTGGGACGGCCGAGGAGAATAAGATGAGGAGCCAAGTAAGAAAGTTTCGTGGTAGATGGCAGGATACCAAAGCTTTGTAATAAATGGGACGTCATTAGCACCGTTGGGGAGAATCCGCTCGGGTCGTCGTAAGCGAAATTTCAATGATTATTGAGAAGAGAAGCTCATGGCTATATTAGCAGCCACGAACTCCCGCTGGGAAATAAATGTCATAGTCGTTTGTAGTCTGTTGATGAGAACGTAGATCCGGACGAAGTGAACGCCTGAAAAGAAATAACGTAAGCTAATAATACTCATCAGACGTTGAGGAAGACGCGCACGAGGCCCGGGCTGAACTTATAACGAACTTGCAGAATTGCTGAAAATATGTCGAGGAAAAGGTGCAGCAAGAGCTGCGACTTTTGGAAGAGGAACAACATGTGACGCGTCTTCTCCCGGGCTTGTCCCTGTCTCGGTAAAACCCGAACTCAGCTCGGGTTTCTATTTCATTTCGAAATAAACCTTATTTGTCTTCCTTAAACAAAACTCGACAAAACTCAACTAAACTCCATCAAAACTTGATCAAAATCCGCCATTAATCATGACTAACCGAGGTATGTATCTTGTTTTGCTTTGTTTTTGCATTTGTAACTTAAATTAATGTCGAAAATCAGGGTTTATATACCTAATTACACGAAAAATTTGGGGCTTTCAGTCCAAATAATTTTGCCCCATGAAATTGACATTAGAAATGCATAATTGAACATGCGAGGAGGGTAACCATGTGTCCCTTTTGAATTTCCGTCGAGTATTAAGGATTTGAGAGCGAAATGTGACGATCTTTGCTATACCGTCTTAAATGGCCCGAAAATGACCCTGTACTAGTCGGTTTTTGATGAAACTTGATGTTTTGGAACCCTTGAGTAATGGGTAAACTTGTTATCATGTCGGATATTTAGTTTGTGAAAGCTCCTCCGGGACACTTTTTGCATGGCATATAGCTATTATAGTGAAATGCTGTCGAAATTTCGGCTCACACCCTAGACTAGGCTTGAGTGTAGACACATAGGAACGTGTCTCACCATATATGTGACGATACTTTGAAATATAGCCAAAGATGGCTTAAGAAACCGTCATAAAACCCCTTAAAATGCTTAAGAGTGATCTTAATTTTTCTTTGCTTGTTTTCTTTGCGAAGGAGATCCCTTCTACCTCGGGGGAGACCCTATGGATGTTGACTTTGACCCTTCTATGGCTCTCATAGTGCATACGGGAGCTATGGAGGAGTGAGATGGAAGAGTTCCCGCGGAGGACCAACTTGGGACGAGGTGGTCACCAGCTCGTGGGAGCGCCGGAGTGGGCCAAGAAATGGGATGGTCGGCATCTCATTTGGGCGGCAGAGAGCCACTTGTCGTACCAGGCGATGAGGAGTATGGTAAGCCTTTGATAGTTAGCTTGTCATTTCTTTACGTTTTGCTTATTTCTGTTCGCTTGATATTAACGAATATTTTCCAAACAATGCAGGAGGGTGGCAAGATGAGGTCGTTCTCTGGGTATACGACGATGATGGATGCTTTCGAGAAGCTGACGGAGGAAGAGAAGGCTATCGTTGAGGTCGAGGCCTTTGTCTCCTTAGTACGGGGTTGGCGTGAGGTCAAAGGGAAGAATATTCGGGCGAACTTGAGCCTAATACGAGCTTTCCTTTATCGCTTATGGGACATGACATCGACTTTCCATATGGCTTTTGGTGAGATCAGGGTTACTTTGGAGGATTATGGCATGATCTCGGGTCTGCCTTGTGGAGAGGAGTCGGTAGTGTGGCTGTCGACGGCCATAAGGATGGATTCGGCGGAGGCTATGAGTCTGATCGGCTGGAACTTGGTTGTGGGGGCGGCCAAGGTACCACGTTTGGTCCCGAATTCTTACTTCAGAGATTACTTTGACGGTAAGAATCCGGCGAGAGTGAGGATGACGAAGGGTGGGGGCATGGTGCCTCCACCACCTTGTATAGCTAGCTGAGCAGCATGCTCGCTTTTGGTTCTGGTGGTTCTTGTCTTCGATCTACTTCAGAGACAAGGGGGAGAGGCTGTCGACGAAGCTTCTTCCTCTTTTTGCTGACTTGAGTAGCCTAGGTCATTGGGACTTGGGTTACTCCTAACTTTGCGGTCCTCACTCGCTACATGAGGGCCATGGTTCGACCGAAGATGATGAAGAAGAGGACTTCTCTTGCCACTGTCGGTCGAGGTCTCATTTTGGAGGTATGAACCTTCCTTTTGCATTTATTCATGTGAAAGATCACAATATAAATGAAAGATCATTGTGTATTAAAAGACCATTTATTCTTTAGAAAACAGTTAATAACAAATATCATTTTATTTGCAGATATGGGTGTACTCTTATTTTCCTGGTTTCGAGCCCAAGAGGGCGGAGAACGTGGCGAGAGAGTACCCGTTGTCAGCGGTCTTCTTATGACGTTTGTAAGAGGGGCGTCAATGTCATGCTGCTTGACAGCGTGAGTGCCTTTATTTTGCTTTTATCTTTGCCTTTCTTGTCCTAGTGATGATCATAGGAATGACCCTTCGTTGCTTGTCTTAGTGGGTGCCTAGATAGTGGGAGGACTTATTCTGAAGCTCCGCCCTTTGTGGCTAAGGTTCTCCGTCCCAGGAGTTCGAGCAGGTTACTTTTGACGATGCCCATCGGGCATGTATGGTAGCTGGGTGAGCGCTTGTCTCGACTGTGCGACTTGTCAGATATATTGGGTCATATGGGATTTCCCCGTTCTCTCTCCCGATTGAGATATCCTTCCTTTCGCCTAAGAAAGAATGATTGAATCATAATAAATATAAATTTGGAGCGTGAACGGTAATTCGATCCTGTTTTGAGTTTTAGGAGGATTGAGATTAACATTATCAATTAGATTAATTTATGGTTGGCTCGGTTGAACAAAAAAATGAAGTATCCAGGCCCCGTTTATCAAAAACCCAATTGAACTAACTGTTTTCATTTTAAATATAAAATAAAATATTTATAAAATAAACAAACGGTATTTTTTAGAGAGTAAATAAACAAACGGTATTTTTTTCTTAATCACTCGAAAAAAAAGTAAAAAATATTTTGAATATTTAATTCGGATAATGCACACGGTGCCCTTGAGGTTTGACAATTTGCCCGAAATACCCAAATTTTTGTTCCGAAAAACTTTAAGAGGCCATAACTCGTGTTTACGAGTTCAAAATGTGACAAATTTTTTTTTCAAATTGATCACCTTTCCGAGAACTACGACTTGAAAAAAAAAATTGTCGAGTTTGAAATTCGTGACCAAGAGATATGGTCACTCAAAGTTTGTTCGGTCAAAAAAACTTTGACATAGAAAAACTCTTAGCCACGGAATCCAAATAAGATAATTTTTTTTTTCAAATCGAAGTTCTCGGAAAGGTAATCGACTTGAAAAAAAAATTATCATTTTCTGAACTCGTAAACACGAGTTATGGCTTCTCAAAGTTTTTCGGACAAAAAAATTGGGTATTTTGGGCAAAACTTCAAACCTCAAGGGCACCATGTGCATTTTCCCTATTTAATTTGACGAAA
>JAGPOY010005122.1:0-11281 GCA_018983105.1 Silene uniflora | reverse complement strand
AACTGGCGGGATAAAACCGCTAAACAATACTTCCATCTCAATATCGATTTCAACTCATAATAATATAACTCAATAACCATGGTCACTCCGGACCGTAAACACAATATGGCACAACGGCTCATAACTCATAATTCAATACCAGTAACCAATTTCCACCTCAATTTCAGTATCGATATTGTCAAATATTCCATTAAAGGAACTGCTCAACACTTAGAGAAAATCTCTAAGCTACTCACCCACGAGTCAAGGTCAGAGGAAAACGACAAGTAAAACACAATACCAACAAATATAGACCCGAATAGTGCCGTAGCTTATGTCAACAAATATCAATTCAACTCCATGTCTTTATACTCCCTCCCATTCATTATAAGTGTCCCATTGTCTAT
Source organism: Silene uniflora (assembly GCA_018983105.1). Lineage (NCBI taxonomy): Eukaryota > Viridiplantae > Streptophyta > Magnoliopsida > Caryophyllales > Caryophyllaceae > Silene > Silene uniflora. The sequence goes on along the minus strand of JAGPOY010005122.1, from coordinate 10,895 downwards.
TTTGGTCTATTCACATAAGTGTCCCATTGTCCATATTTGGTAAGTTTTTTGCTTGTGAAATGTCGAGACTACCCTTGCCTTTTTCTCTTACTACCCCACACCCACTACTAATCCAACCCAAAATAATAAACTAATAATATTCCTCTTACCCCCTACCCAACCCAAAATAGTAAACTAATAATATTCCTTAATATTAGTGCCCTCCCAATATTGGGACACTTATAATGAATGGGAGAGAGTATATAATAACATCATCTCATATAGTTGCTCTTTTTTTAATACTCCACACGTTCACCATTAAACTCACAAAATCCCAATGCTAACAATTGCTCTTGGATAATAACTCACTCACAAGAAGTACTACACCATAGAATATCAGTGCAGTATACTTTCCAACGCAACGCAAACCAACAATTCGAACAAGGTGGACTTCTAAGACAATAATTGTAAACCCGTCTCACAAGATAATAAAATTAGGAATAGAAACATAAGATTACTAATACGCATAATATTATACCACAACAACTAATCGTTATTACCATCCAATGACAAATAATTACACATATACACACAACCCCGATCAATAATAAGAGTAATAGGGACGGTAAAATCGTGTTACCTTCAAATCGGCTCGAGAAAAGTCCGAAGCAATCACAAATAATGAGATAAGAGGAAGAGCAATTGAATAATAGTAGTGACCCAAAAGTTATGCACGTGAGAGAACAAGAGAGATTGTGGAAAAAGCCATTAAGGAATAAGGATGATCACTTGGTCTTGGTAATTAGCCGCAACAAGAAACGAAAACGAGGAAAGGCAGAGGTTGAACAATGAACATGGTATAATTGAATTGAGATTAGGTTACAATTGTGAATAAACTATAGAATAAATAGGTAAATACATCACAAGGACAAAAAGACCAAGGTTTAGGATTAGTATTAGTCCTAAAGTATAAAATAAGATAGATGGGCCAAGCAAATTGGTGTGGAACGAAATATTAAATTCTTTACCAAAAACCAAGTTATATAATAATATAATAAAGCTCTCTCTAAAAAAAATCATTTAAATTATAGTTAAACGATATTCAAATATTTGGGATATTACAATCTTCCCTCCTTAAAAAGAACTTCGTCTCCGAAGTTCGAGTTTAAAAGACATAAGACAAAATCTTTGTGAAATTTAATGGTATTACAGGAATGAGTTTTTGCTCGATCGAAGGAGTAAATCTCTTCGATCGAGTGGTTTTTGTAATGGGCTTTGGCTCGTTACGCAATTAGGTTTAATTACGCACTTAGTTCATTATAAATAAGATTAGTACGAGAGTAGCTAATCATTCAGAAATTATTCATCGACATTCTCACTTTCATTTTTTTCTTCACTGTAACTTTGGTTTGGGTTTGCAATTGCACGGATCTAGTGTTCTTTACGCCGGATTTGCTTGAGACTATATTCCCTTATTCTCTTTAATCTTAATTTAATTTACCGTTGCTTTTAATTGTTGTTTATCTACTCTTAATTTCTGCCCTAATCTCATTTATGCAATTTTATTATAATTTCAATATGTCTTCTATTAGTTATTTCATTGCTTTTGTTATTTGCAATATCGTAAGCATGAGTAGCTAAATCTGTTGATATGCTAGGATGAGGAAACCCGTGGTAGTAGCATGATAGGATTGACTTGTTAGGTTGTTTTTGAGATAAGAATTGTTCTGTGCAGTTTAATTGTAAATTGGTTGAATGAGTGCACGCATGAGACCGATGAGTGCACGCATGAGACCGATTACTTAGTTGACCCCGACCTGGATCGAAAGATTGGTAGGAAAGACTTGCATAGATACAATAGGCGAATCCTAATAGGGCGAAAGTCAATTAGGGAGACCTTAGGGCGATTAGAGACCGAAAGGGTATAATCACTGGTTTGAGACCGAAAGGAGATAACCTTGCTCTTCTTATCAATAAATTGACCGACTTAGTTAACCCGATAGTGTAGCTACCGCGGCGGACCGAATCCTAGCATATTCCCCCTATATCTGATTTTTACTCGATATCTCTTGCTTTATTTCTCTCTTATTATCTCGTAGTTTAGTTAAATCAATTTAAACCCCAAATTTGGTGACTTAGACAGAGTAGATTATAGATAGTTAGTTACCTACCTGTGGAGATCGACCCTACTTCCGCTAGCTTCTTAGTTAGTAGACCTAGGCTTACTTTTGGTGTATAACGACACGCATCAGTGACCTTTAATCAAATGGGAATGGTCGTGTATTAATATTGTCGGCATTATTCGAGAAGCAGAACATTGTTAGGACAAGTTATCGCAAAGGCGCCCTAGGCCAAACAAGTGATCATTTCATACTGGTGTCTATTCTTTTTCAGTTTTTTTTGATGATCTTTGATGATTGATATAGCCTGTATAAATGTTTTTGGCTTATGTAGGGAGATTTATCTGCACAGAAAGAAGACCAGCGTTTATTTGTCAATAAATTGGAGGTACAAACTCAGAAATGCACCAGATGTTCTTTTATTGGATGGGAACATATATATTAAGTCAGTGGTAGTAGGTAAATGACATCTGATATATATTTTTTTTCTTCTCTTTTTTTGGCTACAGGGATACAGGAATGCGACAGCCTTAGAGACGTAAGTTGGACAAATCTGACTTGCTCAACTTTTTTCTTCAATTAATTAGCTTTTGAAGAATGCTCACATTAGTCAGCAATTAACTTCCCTCTTATGAAGCATGTAAAATCCTAAGCAATCTATGACTGATTCGTCATGTGTCTGATGCTCATCCTGCAGATTGAAGCAATTCATGAGATGCATTCTTTGCTAGGTTTAACATAATTGCTTGTTTCACCAACTTATCATGCTGCTCAAACTTTCTGCTGATTAAGGTTAGTCAGCTATTTCATTATTTTTCATTAAGGAAATTTTGGGTTAAGGCATGCATAATGTTCATTGGTCGGACGCTTGCATTGATAGTTTACGATTTCTTTGTTGTTGTCTTTTAGGGTTATGAAGATCCATTTGATGTCTCTGAAGAAAATGGAGGAAACAGACGTGCTCCTTCTCTTGTGAGAGTTGAGAAGATGTTTGAAGATGTACAATCGAAACTTTCTTGGGCTCCCCAATTTTTGTTGTGCCTTCTTTCAGAGAGGAAAAACTGTGATATTTATGGTATATATTTTGATTTGTCACCATTTATATATTTTTGCAACTTAGTTGCCAATGTGCCATTAACGGAATCATAAGAGTCACTCAGGTAATGTTATATCTTGCTAAGATGGTTTGTAATTTGTAGGTCCCTGGAAGAAGTGTCTTGCAGATTTTGGAATTGTGCCACAGTGCATTGTTCCTATGAGGGCTAATGTACTTTTACTGCTGTATCTTACATTATGGCATTTTCCTCATAAATTAAATATGTTAAATTTTATATTGGTTCTCCACTTATTTGGTGATGTTATTGGTCAAAGCTGAGCTGACATCCATTCAAAATTAAATTGAGAAAATAAATTTGGGATAGTAGTACTTTGTAAGGGTGTAAGACCAAATTGGGTAAATAAATATAGGATTAAATTGGGTAAATAAATATAGGATAGTGGTACTATTGTAAGGGTGTATCCTGAAAAAAGAGCATTCAGTTAGCTTTCTATGTCCTAAATCAGGCGTCATTATTCTGATTGTAGTTTCTTACCTCTGTGCTTTCTTATGCATCTTGGCGGTCTTAACTCAATGATGGTTGTGGAGCACACTCCCTCCATCCCCCTAATTTCTAAAGTACCAACGATGATTGTGGGCATGGATGTTTCCCATGGATTACCAGGCCACTGTGATGTGCCATCTATTGCTGCGGTGGGCTTCGATTTTCTCTGTATCTCGCCCCCTCTTCTTTTAAAGACATTTATCTGTAAGACTTATTATTGGTCTTGGATGATCTTGCTTTTTTCGGTAGGTTGTCAATTCAAGGTGCTAGCCTCTGATTTCTCGATATAGAGCGTGTGTTCTTATACAATCCTCTAAAGTTGAAATGATCGACAACTTATTTAAGCGCGTATCTGACACTGAAGATGATGGCATTGTCAGGTACAAATCGTTCTCCTAATTGTTTATACTTGGCTGTAGGTGAAATTGGTTTCAAATCTGGTTTTTTGACATGGTACTTGTTTGATTCAGGGAGCTTCTGATTGACTTTTATACAAGCTCCCAGAAAAGAAAGCCCGAAAACATAATTATCTTCAGGTATTTATTTTTCTCCTTTCAATTATTTCTGTAGCCTAAAGCTCAGATCAGTGGCGGAATAAAAAAAAATTGTTCTTGGTTTCTTGATGAACTAATGCATATTATTATTTGTAAGCTATCAATTATAATTTTTTTAGCACGAAATTTACACAGTAACACCAATCTTATCCGTCCCTCTTCTCCGAACTTTTGTGGTTAAACAGTTGTCCGTTAGTGGCTTAAGAGTCCGTTTTTATAATTTTGCTTCAAATTTGTTCTATTTGTCAATGCAAGGATGCAGTGACTTAGTCACAATGTAATCAAGTTTTAAACATTGAGTTAGACCACATCATTGAGGTATTCTTTACTTTTAAATATGGTTATAAATTCAACAAACATAAACTAATGAGTGATCTATTCTGCTAGAAGGTTTTTCAGAAGGATTAAATGACACAATTTTTTTTGAATTTTTGGCTCAATAAGCACCTGGTCGTGCATCTTTTAGCTTAATTTGTTTAATGCTTTTGTGTAGGGGGATTCATGTATGACCATTTTAGGCCGTGGTGAGCCATAAATTTAAGCACGCTTAGTCATTTCGAGACTTGTTGTCACCCGCTTCTTTTTTTGTAATATGGAGTCTTTAAACTAAAATAATTCTCGCTTAGCAGTCATCATTTTTCAGAAGGATTAAATGACACATTTTTTTTGTATTTTTTTAGCTACACATGGCTCAATAAGCACCTGGTCGTGCATCTTTTAGCTCAATTTGTTTAATGCTTTTGTGTAGGGGGATTCATGTATGACCATTTTAGGCCGTGGTGAGCCATAAATTTAAGCACGCGTAATCATTTCGAGACTTGTTGTCACCCGCTTTTTTTTTGTAATATGGGGTCTTTAAACTAAAATAGTTCTCGCTTAGCAGTCATCATTTGTCGAAAAACCTGTGGAGTTGTCAAGATTCAAGACCCCAACAACCCACATGTGCATACACCACTTATTTTTAGCCAATTAAGGGTCTGTAGATCTTGATTGTTGCTGATAGAAGGGAGTCCGTGAGCCATCAGAAAGGAGTTTGAAACGGTCTTATTCAGTCATTTTTCCCTGTATGACTTTTAAAAAAAGGGAGATGAGAATCCAATTTATGTACATCTTCTCGCATACATTGTTTCCTGTCATGCAAATACACTTTATGGTTCACAAAGATTCAATGACTGCAACATAATTGAATTACAATAAATTTGTAACGAGGTAAAGTTATATGATGATCCTTGGCTCTTACAAGTGAATTGCTTTTTTAAGGTTGAAAGCGAAAAGAATTACCATTTAAGGGCTGCAAACATTATAAATAAAGTTGAAGCTGAGGCCAGTCTCCCAACCATCTCTTAATTAAATTTTTATTTTTACTGTAGTAGGCAAATCACGAGTTCTTCTTGTCTCTATTATAGTTGGTTTCAGTTCAATGGAGAACAACTCAGAGAAGATGTACTACTTGGCTGAAGTATGTATATATTATCCTTAATCTTGTACAGCTCTACCCCTTTTCGTGCGCAAGCATTCGTATAGTGTTGGTTTTTGTTTTCGAACTTAGAATGCAAATTCTATCTGACAAGCCTTCTTCTAACTATAGAGAAATGCTTTTGGGTAAACCAGGCCTACCTCTTTTCGTGCGCAAGATATCGTTTTCATTGCATTAGAGGCCACCGTGGCTACTTAAAATCGGGAAAAAATTTGTTAAATATCTTGAACTTCTAGAATTGGTGACAATTGGACCCGTGATCAATCTTGTTAACATGATCAACTGATCTGTGAATGTTGTTGTGTGAGCCTCTGTATCTGTGGAGAGAGAGGGAAGGAGGAGGGGAAATGAAGGAGGGCGGAAGAGAAGAAAAGAGTAGAATAAGAGAATGTTAAGAACACCACCGATTTTTTTTATGATTCAAAGTAAGGTTTTTTAACAAAATTCTGTAAAATATATGAGATTTCGACAAATTTTTAGAAGTAATAGGTCTCTAACAACTCATAGATTATTTAAAATGACCTTTTAAAATAATAAAACACAACACATAGCAGGGTGGATGGGAGGGGGCGGGAAGTGAAAGGGGAGGGAGAGGAGAGAGTGTTTGCGCCATCAAGGCAAAGTTCATGTTACCGTAGAAGCTCATATAGGGTTCACATTAATTTATCTAGAGTTATACTGGCATGTCAACCTTGATCATGAAACAAGGAGACTTAATCCACTTTATAGTTTTGACCTTCACATTTCAAAACTCAAAATTTTTACACGCTAACATCAAATGTCAAGTTAAACCAGTGCTTTAAATGGTCTGTTATTTAACTTTTTTCCCCCTACCCCTTGCTGGCATGAAACATAATATTTGTTTGTTTGACGACAACCTGTTACAATGTTTATGTTTCAGATTATAGACTCTGACATGTTTTCGTTTTCAAGAATGAAGGGAAATGGGCCAATTAAGATCACGACTCACATAACTCTAAATCTCACCCAAAGAGTTGGGATATAGCATAGAATGATCATGCAACTTTTGAGCACGGCCAAAGGGTTCTCCAGTGCTAAATATTCAAGATGTTGTACAAGTTGGTTACGTGGCGTAAAACCCTCACAAAAAAAGCTGTCAGAAGCTGTCAAGGTGGTTCCCGGCCACCACCAAGAATCTTTCCATTGTTGAAGAGGTCTCTACTGCTTCTGCAAGCGGGCCTTGTCCTGCCTAATGTATCTACGGATTGCTCTGTAGGCTGTTGCAGACTCTACCCTTTTGTATAGTCAATGTATGAAGGTGCGACTTAGTCGAGTGCTTACTAGGTGAGTATATGATTGGGGGCTTTTAAGTCTATGACGATATCTTTGAACTGCTCATAATAATTTATGTAATATGTAATACTAGAATGTATGCTGAATCGTTTTGGGTTGTAAAGTAAATCAGTACAACCATGATGCCCTTTATTGCACGGGAACTCATATGTTGAGCGATAGGATATTGTTAATGACTTATGAGGAAAAGGTACTTGGTATATTGTTTGGCTTTAACAACGAAGTATATTTTTGATGGAGGGAAAAATTGGTATCCGATATTTTTAGCGAAATATACCTTACTTGCCTTGCCTCATCCCGATTCAACATACTATTCACCCAAATTGGGGCACCGCGCCCGCCCGATAGGGCGCTGTGCAGCAACTAGTATAATAAAACATCATTCCTAATTAAACCTAAGTCGGTTCGCCTAACCCGACGGACTACTCGGCCGAGCTACAGTGTTACTCGGCCGAGTGTTTATGTACTCGGTCGAGTACACACTCGGCAGACCTTCTGCCAAATAAGTCATAACGTCTACTCGGCGGAGTATACACTATTCGGCCGAGTAGACCCGTAGTAGAAAACGGGGTATCACAGCAGTACTCGAGGGATAGGAGTCGGCCAACATGGGAAATCGAGTTTCTTAAAATCAAAAAATTTATTAGGCGTTAAAAGTGTTAAGGTCTGTGATTCGGTATTGCACAAAACCAATTGATTACCGCTACTGGTTAAGCGTGTTAAGTATACCAAGTGCTTCTTATTTGGATGCACATTTAGCGGAGTATAGGAGCGATAGCCTCCACATTGTGCTACCATGGAACCCGTCACTTGGACTCTCTTGTTGAGCGTCGATATTGTCTCCAATTTATGATGTTGTTCATCATGCTCGAACTTTGGATCAAGTTTCATAACAAGCCATCGTAAAAAGTTCTGAGCCTTATGATTTTCATTCGAATGGAACCTTAACCCAAGACAAAAACCTACCAAAACCAATTTCCCACAACTTTCCAATAATGTTCCCCGCATTCTAGGTAATGGCAGTCCAATAGCTCTCAAAGTCCCACAAAAAGTCGGAGTAACATCAAAAGGATTGAAGGCACCGAAAAAAGAATAGAAGCGAATGCAAACCATTCCCTTACAAACTACGCCTTCAAATGGTGATCGGTGACATCCTTCATCATAAGGTCAGATGGGGATTTCAACATCTATTTTTTTCCATTCACCCGTCTCCGAATAGTAAATAACCAAGTTGAAATTAATAAATGGAGATTTATTAGCAAAGAGTGACGAGGGTGGCGAGGGTCTGTAAGGAACGACTATGACACTAAAACGACGATGCCTCTCTTGGCAAACTAAACCAGCCCATTGAAACGGTTTTTCGTAGGTTTGCAAGGGCGGAAGAGTAATCCATTGCTTGGTTAGAGGATTGCAAACGATGAACACGCGGACTTGAGACGAATTTTGAATTCCTGTGGCATAATTCGTGGCGCAAGTGTCAATTTGTAGTAGTGACATTGTTTTTAACCATCAAGACTTTAGCGACGCCTTATATTTTATCGCTAAATTTTCTTCCTAATAAAAATCCATTTGAATTTGTCGCTACATTTCGAGACTTGGTCTTGTGCTTCAGTTCCAATTCTTCATGTCGATGAAGTCGGCGTGTTCATCGTTTGCAATCCTCTAACCAAGCAATGAATTGCTCTTCCGCCTTTGCAAACCTACGAAAAACCATTTCAATGGGCTTGTTTAGTTTACGGTGGTGACTAATAATCAATTGCGCCACGGGAAAAATTTCGATCAATATTTTAGAAAATTTTTATGCCATGGGAAAAAGTCAATTGCGCCACGATTTAGTTTACGGCTGTGGCTAATAATCATTCTTGCCACAAACAATGTCACACCCGTGGCGAACTTATATTTAGCCATAGATCATTCCATGGCAAATAGTTTTTTAGCCACGACTTACATCTTGTCCATGACAACATATTTGCTTAGCAACGAACCTAGTAACAAACATTTGTGGCGAAAAATTCTTCAGGCTTGTATACAAATATTTCAAGTTAAGGTAAACGTAAAAATTGCTTTTTTTAGAAAAGTAAATACAAACGCTGAACGAAATTTAATCAAATATAGATAATATGAAAATAGATTTAAGTACAAAATCGTAAAAACATTTTGATTAATTTAATAAAGATTTGGTATTATTTTATTTCGTTTCGTAAGAATTTTAAAAATTCAATAAAATCATAATAAACAAGTAAAGAAGTTTATTATCATCTTAATTTTTAATTTTTTTTTACCTCAAATTAGATTACTTTTTAGTGGTTATTTCATAACATGGATAATTTAATAAATAAATCTGAATATATAATTCTTTTTATTAAAGTCGTGAATTTCTCGTCAATTGCTTTATCTTTTTTTTTTGTTAAAACTTTATTATATTGAATAACATTCTTAAAATATTGCATCGCAATTAAAGACATATAATATGTCAAGTTAAATAAGTAACTTATTATCACATATCATTGAGAAATCTAAAACTAATATATTGTCAAACTTTTCATTCAAAAATTGATTTATATCTTTATTTGTAAAATATTTATAGAAAAACTTGAATTTGAGATAAAATTTAGCTAGGTAGAAAATAAATTTTGGGGAATTTTGTAAGGAATAAAAAAGAAAACACGATTAGATTTTAAAAAATGATTAAATAAAAATTTATTCTAAAAAATAAAAGTAAAAAATGATCTCGATCCAACTAATCATTAAAGAAAAGAAAAAAAAACATATTGATAAAATAATCGATAAAAAAATTAATATAGATAATCTTTTTTTATTTAAAATGAGCGCATCACATAGAAGAATAAAATCGACATTATAATAATAAATTCACATGTGTAAATAATGTGAAATTTTTGATGAAATAAACGATTACGAATAACAAAGAGAAATCAATTGAGAGTAAAAAAAACTTATGTTGTACGTCGATTAGAGTCGACGATCTATTCCGTGTTTTTTTGGCAAATAATGACCACTTTTTGGTGAATAGTGACATGGTCATTTTTTTTAGTAATAAAAAGTGATCATTGATCTCAAAAAGTATATATGAAAACATAGGTAAAAGATACGTACGACAGTTATACAATAGAATTTGCGTTGGAAAAATATATGAAAACATAGGTAAAAGAGAAACTAAAATAAAGGGGAAGAGAGGAATTTCTTGGGTAACATGGAGTAAATTGTGCAGGCCAAAGAGCTTGGGGGGAATGGGTTTTCGCGATTTTCGACTTTTCAATACTGCTCTCCTGGGAAAGCAAGTGTGGCGCTTGCTTACTGAACCCGAAGGTTTGTTGGCAAGGCTTCTGCGTGCTCGTTACTATCCGGGTAGGGACATGTTATCAGCTGAGATGGGAAATTACCCGAGTTATACGTGGAGGGGAATTCTTGAAGCACGGAAGGAGCTGAATTGGGGGTGGCGGAGACGAGTGGGGAATGGACTGACAACGAGGGTCTGGACTGATGCGTGGCTCCCTGGGACGCAGACGGGTAGAGTTCTTTCACCTCAGGTCGCGGGTTTTGTGAATCTGACTGTGGCCGAGCTGATGGAGGGGCAAGGTGGGGGCTGGAATATGGGTTTAATTTCTGACTTGTTCTTGGCTTTTGAGAGGGATCGGATTCGTAATATCCGTATTAGTCATACTAGGCCGCCGGATGCATGGTATTGGGCTGTGGAGAAGGATGGAGTGTACTCGGTTCGGTCGGCATATCGACGGCTTGCTGGGGATAGGGAAGCTATGGAAGTGGGTGGAGTTTCGGAGTGGGAGAGGGAGAAATGGTTGTGGAACAGGCTCTGGAATGTCCCGGTGTG
>JAGPOY010005121.1:11067-22351 GCA_018983105.1 Silene uniflora | reverse complement strand
CGGCGGCCGCGCCTAAGCCTACGCCGCATTCCCCCTCCCGCACCCCCTTCCCTCACACTCCCCTTCCCTGCTCCAACCACCACATCCCTGCTCCGAACACCACGTCCAACAACCAAAAACCACCATGCCATCAACATAATTGAAGAAATTTAAGTATTATAAACCCTAATTTTAGGATAAAATAATTAATAAAAAATAAACAAATTTCTAATAATTGCTAAACAAAATAGTTAATTTATTAATTGAACAATTTGAATAATTTTAATCCATTGTTCATGTTTTAGAAGAATTAAGTTTTAATTTTAGGCAAAATGGTTCATAGAAAACCTAATTTGTTTAGATTTAAGAAAAGGGTAAAGCATGGAAACTTAATGAAAAATATATGCGTAAGAAGTCCGTATATGAAAAAAACAATACCGTTTGTGAATTTATGGATCCTCGTTGATGTAAAATCAGCTTACCCGAATGAATATAGTGGGTTGTAAAAGCTAGGGATAGGAAAGAGAATGGAATCGAAATATATATAGTGAATAGGGGAAAAGGGAGCATAAACAATTACGGAATTACATCTGTGGAAGTATCAGTATCAATATCAGTATCAGTATCAGTATCAGTATCGATCCTCATTGGGGACGACATTCTTATTTTGATCAAGGTCAGTTGTTACGGACTGCTTCTTCCTCTACTGGTTACACCTATTTATTTATTTATTATTCATGTTAATTAATAATAATGTGATGTGATGATGCTTTTAAATTCCATATCCCTTTAATTTTACGGTTAAACTCCATTGAACAAGGGTAGAGGAGTTTGAGAGTTGAGCCTGCTCTTGCTTTCAATTTGTTGAATTTTTATGAGAATCTTAATTTGTTGGGGAGATTGCCTTAGCAATTCCATTGTTTAATTACCATCTTTCGTCTCTTTGCTTTTTTCATCTTTATTCTACTATCGACTCACTATTCTCATTTTTTTACAAGTAATTCATTTAATCTCTTTCGCCTTGTTTGCAGGATTACCAATGGCTTTACTATTCAAGGTAAGCCATATTCAACCGTCTTACTTGTTCTCTCTGAGATTAGGATTTTAAGTACATTTTCCATGTTACTTGTCTATGTCCTCCTTTTCCACACTTACATATTAGAACAACAAGTTATTCTGACCACAACTGCCTCTTCTACCTGCACCTAGGATCTGAACAAGCTATCTGCCTACCGAGATAGGCGATTTCCTGGAAACCAAGAAGAATTTGAGGAAGCATTGAAGAATTCAATAACTGTGTATGTTGGGAATATGTCATTTTATACAACCGAAGAGCAAGTTTATGAGCTGTTTTCTCGACTTGGAGAGATAAAGAAGATAATCATGGGCTTGGATAAGAACTCAAAAACCCCTTGTGGATTTTGCTTCATATTGTAAGTCTCATTACTCTGCGATTGGATATTGGATATTCACACTCTTAATTTCTGTATTTTATGTTGACAAGTGGTACGAGCAGCTCTTCAAGTAATTATTAGTATCTTACTGACTACTGATTTTAGATTTTAATATTTAACTGCCTTTCTGAATGCTGCACAACTGCACATTTTATGTTTCATTTGACACTAAGACATGATTTAGTTTTATTCTGGAGATTACACATTACTTTAAATTACATTTAAGGTATTACTCTAGAGAAGACGCTGAGGATGCTGTCAAATATATAAGCGGAACAATTCTCGATGATCGTCCTATCCGTGTGGATTTTGATTGGGGGTTCCAAGAAGGGAGACAATGGGGTCGTGGTAGAAGTGGTGGTCAGGTGTGGATTCTTCTAGGCATGCTCTCTCACCCTTTGCATTTGTCTCATGTTGTCGGTACTTTGGTTATTTATTCTGCCGTCTCTTTAATTTCAGGTCCGAGATGAATATCGTACCGACTATGATCCTGATATCCTTTCGACGATTAGGGTCATCTCCGTTTATCTGCTTAGTTTCACTAGGTTTAGTATACATATGCAGAAGCCTTTTTATTTGTGAGTATTAAAATATGTGTGCGTGTCCGACCAATTTTTGCGCACTCCATACCCCGTTTGATGGTCCAACGATTGTCATGTTTAAGCGCTATACTTTCTGATGGTCCAACCACCTAATCATATTAATGGAAGGGTGAGTAGTTAACTAAACAGGAGATGCTTCTGACATAGAGGAGATATAACCTAACCGATTGGGTTTGCTTGACTGGCAGTTTCTATAACACTATTTTCAATTGTCTTTTCATTTTTGTGGTGAGTGGGATCTTATTTTTTGGGTGTTTGAAATCAGGGGCTGCTTGCAGAGTGTGCTACATATGCCCCTTTGTTTACAGTAGAGATAACTGTGTAAATTACTTGAAAATTTTCACAAAGTTAGTGTAAGAAATCCTCTGAAGAAGCTTACTGCACCCAATATGCTGCATGTTTGTGACAAGGCCACATGGGTGTCCTTGAAAGTCCTTGCAGCCTTAGCCCAACTGGAAAATTATATGCATGGATCTTTTACACAAATCTTGATGGCACTCTGTTATCACGACATTCACGTCAACTTTTCTCATGTTGTGATTTTGCTTTCTTGTGATCATGGGAACAGTTGTTTAGCCTTGCTTTCTAAACTCAGGTCAATGTGTGAAATGATCGTTACTAGCCATACAAAATTAACACCTTCCGCCTCTGGATAAAGCTTCAATTTATAGCTGGGTATTCGGCTGAGATGCTTATATAAAATATCTAAACTCTAAATTTTTACTGGACCTTTGTCATGAATGTGGCATACCTGTATTATTATTGATTCTGAACTCTAAATTTCTCTACTACTTCAAGAACAGAATTCAGCTCCACTGGTGAAATCTGACACGTGTGTGCATACACTAACATATAGCTTAGTTGAACAATTGGATCTGAGAACAATAGTTTCAGTCATTACCTTGACAAGTTGTACGTAGAGGGGGTTATGGAAAGTTGGTCCAACGAGAGCTAGAGGCACAAAGGACCCTTGTTGACTATGGTGCTGGTTCCCTGGGAGCTTTTCAACCCGTCATGACTGCACACCGTAAGTCCCACATTATCATAATTCTGTCAGTTGTATTCTTGTTCTTTACTTCCTGGATCTGCATGTGACATAGCATGTTTTGTGAATATGTGCGAAGAAGTGGTCAAATTCCCTTCTCTGCATATGCATTAATGCTGCTAATCAGGTTACTCAATGAAGGTTGTCTATTAAGACCTTTTGCATTTAAATGCTCTAGCAGTTACTACTTACTAGTATAACAAGTTTATGTAGGAGATTCCTCCACAATTTACCCTGCAAATTAGACTAGTCCTTGACAATTCGAGCTTAGAACACAGTGGTCCATTGATAAAATTTAGCTGTGCTTCTATGTCTTAAAAAAGCAAGGCTTTAGTTAGTTGCTTTATTTTATTTTTTTATTTGGCAACATCTTAATGCAGACGGAAGACAGGAAAGGAGCCACGGTCATGGAGGTTCCTACAACCGACAGGGTAGAGGTAGTCACTGTCTTTATTTTTTTTCCCCTCAATGTCTTGCAACCGACAAAGGAGAAGCTTTCTATTTATTTCTAATGTCGCGTTTCGTTGTGACTTTAACAGATTACCATCGAAAGCGGCATAGGGAGGATGAACGTCATCCCACTGTTATGTCAAAAAGAGTTGACCGTGAACCTAGCAGGAACTCTGATCATGAATCTAGACCGGTGTGTTTTAGTTATTTCAGATTTTTTTTAACTGGTGTCTGTCTTGGCACGGCACGAATCCCATTAGATGACGACCACAGCGGCTGTGCTGTTACTGTGTTTTTCCTTTTAGAAAGTTGGAGTTATAGTGCGCGGGTGACTGGGAAGGGTAGAGCTACTGAAGTATTGATCCATTTTCAACTTTTCTCTAGATTTCTTGGAGATATGTAGACACAATGTGTATGGGCTAAATTACTAAATGCAATAAGTTGTTACATGATCATGTATTTTTCCCAGTGCGTTAAATTATGAATATCTAATCACAGTGGCATTTTCACATTGACAAAATGCAGGAGAAAAATCCCCGTTTCCGTGAAAGTGGCGACTCTGATGAAGATGAAGATGATGACAGGAAGCAGCGCACTTAAGCCAACTTGGTGGATTCTGAAATCCATTCTCACGGGGTTTGGTATATTGGTTTTAGCTTTAGATTTGAAGAAAGCTTCACCAGCTGAAAGGTACTCTAGTTTATATATCTGGCTTTACCAAAGTCCAATCTGGTTGGTTAATTTTATGGCGGCCTTACTGGCCTAGCAATGTTATGTGTAGCAATTACTTCTGTACATTAGCTTGTTTCTTTCAATCATTCTATGGAAAAATCACTGGCTCTGCTCTCAACTTTGACTTGTTCTAGACCACGCATATTACGTATACTAGGCCTCATATTGATTTTGGCGAGGCTGCCATTGTTGGTTACGATTTTGAATTACAGTAAGATCCCATGGGCGGTAACTGGTAACCCCCCTTTTTCAAAAAGCAAGTTAGGCTTCTGAGATGCTCATTTATTGCAAAGTCGTAAGGACGTAAGGTGGCATGAATAATTATCCTACTCGGAGTCTCGAAAAAGTTGATGCTTAAATGAATATGGATGGATAAACATGAAGTTCATTCTTAGGATCAAGCTCAGTGTGAGATTGAACGGATTTATATTCATGAAACTAAACAGAGCTTGTGCTAGGCTTGGATAGGATTGGGCTTGAGATAAGTTGATTGAACTCTAGCTGAGGCTTTGACCGAAATGATTTTGAGGATTTGGTGAGTCGGCTCGACTCATGTATAAGTTTATAACCCTGTATAGTTGTCAATCAGGCATGTCATGTGTCACCTCTTCACCTCCCCTAGATTGAAACAGACATTCCCACCATTATGAATTTACGATAAGTCTATTTTGTAGGGAGTTACTTGCACTAAATAAAGCACGACGACAAAGATCTCAAATTATTTGTAGACGGACGTAGGTTATGATTGAAAGAGAATAAGGGTACGACATCCACCAAACCCATGAAGGAAAACAATAAGAATCCATAGGTCAAATGCTATATGAAATGGATGTATTATCAGATATGTCCAACATTGCACTTGACTCGCATTTTTGGCTGCAATCAAGTTTGTAGGGTCTATTCTATGGCATTGCCCCATTGAATTGAATATCAAATTTTGGCCATTGCTTTCCCATACAAACTATTCAAAAAGGCGTTTCTTTTATTTCTCAACTTTAGCTGCACAAATGATAGTTTCTAACTTTGGATTGCATGTCATTGTGTTGTAGTAATCACAATGATGACCATCTCCTCTTTTGCTTGAGTTGAGCACCTACAACGCGTTGATGTCATGAGTGATCCAGTAATGGAGGATTTGGTGTTGGAAATTGGTAATTAAATGTGTTAAATCTTACAGCTTTGCTGATAGATTAGAGAAAGTTGGAAGTATTTTGATGGGAACAAAGCTAGGTAAGATGCCATCCTAGAAGTTGAGAGATGCTCAAATAATGAGCATGGATGGAAAAGACAAAGGCGGAACTTTGTTTAGAGTCAAAGGCATTCATGATTGTGACAAATAGACAAAACATAGTGGAGGAGAGCCAAATGAGTTGCGATGAAGCGCGAATATAGGCCTAAAACACACATTTCTAATACTCATTGCTCACTATGCTTCCTAACTCATCAATGTAGCCAGCCAGCCAGCCAGCTTGTGGATTCTAATGCACCATTTGAATACATATTTTTTGTGTGTTTCTATATGCATTGTATTGGTGGTCCAATAATTCCGACTCTGCTTGCTGCTGCATGTCTGGCATTTAGTGGACCCAACTACCCAAGTCTTCGTTCTTGTGGCCTATCATATAGTGTCGAGTGTTTGACGTAGGTAGGAGGCTATGAGGAATAATGAGTCTGAGCTGTTGGAATTTAGAAACAAGGAGGTGTACTGTTGTTAGGCAATGTATTAAATGATGATTTAGTTTTGTAGATAAGAGTTTAAGAGGACATATTTTGTGAATATTGATGACCAGAAAGATTTATACATATTCCTTTAATTAATAGGATTACACCCCAATCTAGTTATTATTTTTATAGCTAATAATACAATCAACAATGCCCAATTAACATCTCCTTGAATTTTTAAACAAAGGAGAATAAATTGCCAAAAAACAATAACACCTATTAGCAATTACTTGGCAGTTGGAGTTACAGGACTTTTTCCTAGATTAGATGACCGAGATTGTGTCAAGCTCGGACTGTAAGCTCCACTGACACCAGACAGAGGACTTGGACTTAACTGAGCTCTAAGCTCACCCACTCGAGGACTATATGCTGCTCGCCTGGGGCTATGAATGCCTGTATCCCTTGCTGGTGTTGTCGTGGAGCTCGTTACTTTTGGACTGCAAACGCGCCTAACCTCACCTCGGCTTCTTGTCACCATTTCATCCAATATTTCAGCATCCCCAACAAGTGTAGCTCCTGATGCCAGCTCCAGTTCCTGTTTCAGATATCAGATTCATACATTCAGATCGACTGAAGTGCCACTGTGTTATTAATGAAAATGAAAGTGTAGTAATGTAATGTAATACCGTTGCCAAATTGAATGGCAGAGCAGGCGACTCTTCAAACTCAGCTGCGTCTAAATCTTGAAGGTGGGCTCCTTTGAAAAACTTTGGCAGAATGTATTGTCTCACAGGAACTAATAGCATGATCATCAGAGGGAATAGCACCCCTGCTATTGGTATCCATGTTATTCCAAAACAGACTCCCAGATACAATGCCTGGAATATGGTGAATAAAGCAATGCTCTTGAAAGGCACCGTCTCCACAAATGTCGCATGATAATCCTCCAGGACTCTGCAATTACGACATTCATCAATCATCAATGACTTCACATTCTTTCATGAAAAACCCAGCAATAAAAAAATACGTTCAAGTGAGCAGGTGCTTACTTGTAACGCCTGCTAGGCGCAGTAAACAGGAGGAGGATTCTTTCCCAAAACTGGTTGCCGGGTAAGCTCTCAATGGCCATGAAAGCAAAATAACCCCAAAGAACAGAGGTTGGGATCATTTTTAGAATAGGCATGGCCGCAACACATCCACCTACCATTGTTGCTTGAAGCAGGTTGCTCACGCGTTGCTCTTTAACCTCGACTGGCAGTAACTCATCAATCTCCTTCTCCACATCAAACACAGTGTCATCTACAGGTGCATCTATTTGTCCCATACTTGCTGCAGCTTGAATTGTTGAGTCTTTTAGCTCTTTCAATCCCTATTCAACAATAAATTTTGCTCAAGCAAGTTTATTTCATGCAAATTTAACTGTATGATCAATGTAAAGAGAATGAGTTGAAAAGTACTCGTGCTGAAGGCTCTTGGTAGACAAGAGGGGTCTGCATCTGTTGATATGCTTCTTGCATATTACCATAAAGCTCCCCCAGACTTGCATTCTTTCCCATGCTAGACCGAGCTGTTGCGACAAGCCGATTCCTGAGAAGCTGGATACAAATTTGTCGATTGTTGATCAAAGCCCCTAATGTTGACTATACATTGCACTCGTTTTAATAGTGCTTTTCGAGAAATTACCTGATGTTTAAGGGTAGCTAGGCTCTTTGTATGCATAGGAGACTGAGGAATGACACCATTAGAGGGGGGAATACCTAGAAGACCACAAAGTAATGTCTACGCACAAGAAAAATGGAGCTGAGAGTTCCGTACCTCAAAAATAAACAAGAAAGAGGCAAAGGAAAAACGAAGATGAAAAAGAGGTGGTGGATACCATAAAACCAAGAAGAAGTAAGTCATAGTGAAAAGAAGGTGGCTTTCTCAAATTGAATTCTTTCTGCTGAGCAAGCTGGGATGCTACACTGTGATCAAAATAGTAAAGCACTGCAATCATAGTTGCTGGTACGAAAGCCCCGACTATGTACATTACCGGAACATTTAGCATATCCTGTCATAATGAACCAGGAACAGTAAGTAGTAAGTAGGATGGAGTATTTTGTAGCTTGAAATCATTCGGATTTAATATTAGAGAAATGAAATTTGACACCAACCTTGATGACTGTCCAGTTCTCATATGCACCAGGAGACCATGGGTTTGGGCTGAAGAGACGTCTAGGTATTCCATGTGGTACACTTTGAGATGGTATGTAGGAAGCACCTGTCCAAACTAGAACCATTAGCGGAACTCCATAGTCTGCTATCAAGCTCCGGACCCAACCTGAAAAAGGAAGACGTACGTACATCCATGAATTTCCCTCGTGGGAATCTAAATCCAAGCAATATATGTAATGCTTTGGTTTTAGAAACAATAAGTAGGAAGTTATGCATACCCGCTCCATATCTCCATGACCGCGCTTTTCTGCTTCTTAGTGCTGTCAGCACAAGTCCGAATGACAGGACCAAGGCAAACATCCCATTAGCAAACCTCCATGAAGACATGAACTCTATTGCTTTTGGATTTTCTCGTTCAGGTATGCCAAACTCTTCCACTAGCCCCTAAGACATTCATCGCGTAACAATTCCATGATAAGCAGTAGAAACAAATACAATAGGTTTGCAATTTGCATCTTCTTAGCAAGTGGTACAAAGTGCTGATATTTCAGTTTGAAGAACTATGAAGTACTAAGTTCAATAGAAGTATTAATACCTTTATAGCTTGCTGCATAAATAGCATAGCTATAAGAAGACCGAACAATTCTCCAGCCAAACGGGTGAATCGGTTAATAATGGAACAAGCCCCTAAGATTGCCATAATGAACAATAGGGCTGCTGTCCAAACACACACCCTGGCACAAGTTGGAAATGTTATCAGAAACAATTACTATTATTTTTAAGAAGAGATTAAATAGTAAAGCTATGACTATTCATTCACTCACCATCCAGCCCAAGCTAAGAAGAGATTGCGACCCAAACCAGCGCGGTCTTTGGCAAAATTGAACATGAAAGTGTACATTATGACAGTGGGCTCTGCAACTCCTAGGATAAGCAGAGGTTGACCTCCGATAATTGAGTGTATAATGCCACAAAGGGCAGTAGATGCTAGCGTCTGCACTGCAGATAGAACTCCATCTGCACGCAATTCATGTGATGTATATTTAAATGTGGAAAGCGCAGAAAGACTAATTTGATGATCGGCAAGCAACTCCTAATACATTAAGGCAAAAACTGTATCAGATCAGAAACAAGGGTACCTGTACTTCTCCCAAGTTGCTCTCCGAAAGAAATGACGGGGATTGCAGAAGCAAAGAATATATATGTGGTTGGAGCTAGAATCCTGGAAGAATAAAGATTGGCAACTTATGATATGATATGAAGAAAAGGAAAAAGATGAATAATGTTGGAAATAAATATATTATAAAGTAGTATACCTGTATCCTGCTTTGAATCCACCAGTCCAATCCTGCTTGTAACACAAGAGTCTCCCTTTCAAGTCATTTTTGATCCCTTGGAATGGTATGAATGTCTCCTCCATTGCTTTAAAGATCTAATACTTCAACTCCGGCTTTTGTCAACTGCACTTCCTTAGCAGACAGTATAGAATGGATCCAGTTACATGAATCAACTAACAGTGCTTAGCTCACTGTTCCGAGATATATCGATTAATTACATGATTTTCCTAGGCACTCTTTAATTAATAAAAAGAGTATAGAAGAAAAGCTAGAAAGGTAAGATGAAGTCAAAATTCTAAGGAAAGTGAGGAGTATATTCCGTTAGAGAATTAGAATTAGAAAGGCTATTATAGCAGCAATACAAGCTGGAGGTGATAATGGTATTTTTAATAAATAAATAAACAGGGAATAAAGGAAGAAGTAGTGTAAGATGCAATCATGCTGCAAGTGCCACCAAACACAAACTTAACTCTGAAACCTTTTAGCTAGGCTGATGTTATGAATTCAAGTGCCTGCCTGGGTTGGGTTTTCTTGTTTTTTGGCTTTAACAAACTTATAATTTGATGAGCTCAAGTTAGCAAGGAAGCCTCCAAATATATAATGCTTCTAAAGTAATAAAGGTGGTTGGGTCAAATAAAAAATGCGGGTCAACCGCCAATCATACAAACATTTACATATCTACGATTGTAAATTATGTATTCACGTCACCGGCTTAAATCTCACTCCCATCCGAGAATGGTCGACTCATCTACCCAAACAAAAAAGAAATCATATACGAGTATTATCAGACATCAGTTGCTTGTTGCTGATTCATTGTATTGGGCTATTGGCCTGTCTAGCTTATTAATTCATTATTTGGTACTAATAACAAAGTCGCCGATAATTTAGTATATTATTGTTCATCACTAGCTTTACAGGATTACATCATACTATCATAAGACTTAGGCCCTGTTCTTTTGGACTTATTTTTGCTTAACTTAACTTAACTTAACTTATTTTTGCTGAACTTTTCTGAACTTAACTTATATTTGCTGAACTTAACTTATTTTTGCTGAACTTTTCTGAACTTATTTTTGCTGAACTTAACTTATTTTTGCTGAACTTAACTTATTTTTGCTTAACTTTTCTAAACTTATTTTTTCTAAACTTAACTTATATCTGGTGAACTTAACTTATTTTTGCTTAACTTTTATGAACTTAACTTATACGTAGAAGTTTTAATTTTTTTGAACTTCATTTCATGTTGTATAATAGGTATCCCAAGAGCTAGGTTGCACGAAAACGGACACCGACACGGACACGCGACACGGCGCTACGAAATTTTTAGGACACGGGACACGGCAAACAAAAATCAATATACATATCAAAATAAAGGGAATTTAAAGAACATTATAACCAACATCTACACTTTGGTCAATGAAAGGCCACAAAGTAGTAAAAGGACAACTAATATCAATGTCTTAACGTTAAAATTAACACGTCTTACAAACTACAAACCTACAAAGTTTCAGATTACAAACGCAAATTTAAATAAGTTTTAAGTCTTACAAAATTAAATAAAAGTATCAAAAGTACCAAATTACAAACCCAAATTCGAGTCTTACAACATTATACGCCATATTTATCAAGCCGAATATTGTCCGTTAGATATATTTGCATTAAAAGGCACCAGAAATAATTAACTTGGACAAACAATGCTGAGCAATTATGCAAAAGCTAAAAAAAAAAGGTAATTCACGAATTATCCTTTACACCATTGTAATTATTCATTATACAACTATCGGTAAGTGGGAATAACAACTCAGCTATTCGT
Source organism: Silene uniflora (assembly GCA_018983105.1). Classification (NCBI taxonomy): domain Eukaryota; kingdom Viridiplantae; phylum Streptophyta; class Magnoliopsida; order Caryophyllales; family Caryophyllaceae; genus Silene; species Silene uniflora. The sequence goes on along the minus strand of JAGPOY010005121.1, from coordinate 11,123 downwards.
TTCCGAAAATTACCCTCCAATCAAACAAACCCCAGCTTCCGAAAAATCAACAATCT
>JAGPOY010005120.1:0-11286 GCA_018983105.1 Silene uniflora | reverse complement strand
CTTTGAAAAGCTGAACCTGTTTGTGAATTTATTTAAAATACTTAGAGTGCTCGAAATTTCCTGAAAATTGGTACAGTTTGAGATCTTATATTTAACTAATTTATCACCAAGTTTCATGATTTTTAAAAATCATTTGCTATTTTTAGTCAAGCTCTGATTGTTCATTGCATTGTGTGAAAACTGGGTTTGTCAGTCTGTCAGAATTACAATTTCTGAACTGTGCCCCTTGTTTACACTGCACCTTCTAAATCATGGGAGTTGTAAAATCCCATGAATTAAAAAATTGGAACTTGTTTGGTTACTCATTTTTTGCCATGATGTAGGAATTTAATTCTCCAAGGAGTTTCAAACTCCTCCATAATGGAGGAGTTTGATTACCTAGCTTTACCTAAGTAATTGCAAACTCCGGTGTAATTGAACTCCTACATCGGCAACCAAACGGATTTAGCTAATTCACGTGAATTTAATGCGGGAACTTAAATCCCATGAATTTGATATTCCGGTGGAATTGTATTCCAGTGGGCAACCAAACGAGGCCTTAGTTTTGCAATTGAAAATATGTAGGGACAATGTTTATGTGATAATCAATTAATCATTGTGGTCGACTAGTCGGTGAAAATGAAAAGGGCACAATTGTTAGAAACTATTTTAACGAGTTTAGGATCCACCCAAATGCATGAAAAATTGTTCAATTCATAAGTCCAAGATGATTGAGCACTAAAACCAGCGAGTTGATAATAGCGGGAGTAGTCAATCAAAAACTACCTTATAAAGTGGTAAATTCTTCCCTCTTCTTCTAACCATGTAACACTCACACAGTCAGTCACACGTGAGAATATATGAGTTTCTCCACACTAAATTTAAAGCGAAATTTGAAAACTTATGTTTAATTTTGTTTCAGCTGATTTAAAAGTCGATAACATTTCGTTATCTTGCCGTACAAAATTAATCTAATTATTTTTGTAATAGATAGATTTATGTTTGAATCCTCCATTGGCCTAGGTTGTAATTGACTTTTTGTACCTAATTTTATCTTGTCGTTCTAAAAGTGCTTACGAGTTATCGGAATAAATTATTAGTCATGTTTTCCATCCTATGCGATGGCATCGGTTGGGCAATAGAAATTTGGAGGCCTTGATTCTTTATACAACACTACAACAGCCCAAGTTCACAAAGATTCTAGATTTCTAGCTACTCAGTGGGCCCAATACGTGAATCAATCTTCTTCACACCGACAAGAGACAAGCTAAATTAAAAGCGGTTCTATGTTACTTCCGTTCTAATCATTTATTTTTGTTTTTGATTCAATTATGACCTTACGATTTCTCTCAAAAAAAATTATGACCTTACGATGAATATATAAACGGTAAATAATACTCCTCCAAGTTTTATCAATCTTCCCTTCCAATAAGATATTTTTCACATGTATTAGAAAAAGGGAAGATACATATCACTTGGAGGTAGTAAATTGAAACGGAAAGAATATAAGTGTTTTTTTTTTGTAATTTTCTAGTTATAACTTATTTTGACGATCTGACTGACTAATAAAATTCATATTATAAAATATCCGAATTTCCAGATCTAATTAAATATCAATAGATAATAATTTCGTATTTATCTTAATGTTACGACTTTGGTATATGAATATTGTCTCGAAATGACTTTTTAGTGAAGATTTCAATATTTTGACCTGAAATTAAATATACATCACATGATATTAACATATTTATATTTATCATTCTAAATTCTTTCACGAAATCACATTTTCAACAAAAAAAATATTAAAATATACACAGTTAAACACACTCAAAAAAGTCAACATTAAAGACTGTACAAAAAATAAAGCTCAGATGCGCAGCTATATTCATCTGAAGGATCAGAAGAATTATGGCGAACCCAATGTGCCAAAGTAAGCGCAGAATTCATCACAGCTAAGAAATGCACCAGCCGGGAATCGAACCCGGGTCTGTACCGTGGCAGGGTACTATTCTACCACTAGACCACTGGTGCTTGTTGATTGTTGAATACCAGATCAGATATATAACCGTAAAGCTGTAAAGCAGTGTACAATGAACATAGCTGCCAACACTGGAGCACTATTTGTTTTAATCAAATGTTGAATTTTTATCATTTGATCTTGAAATTCTTTTACCTGTGATGATTAATTTATTTTAAAAGTTTAAGAGGGTTCCTCGCAGAATAATTGTTACGGAGTAGTATATTTTTCTGTTAAGACCATTCCTTAATGCTTAAATCACCATACCCCATTTCATTAAGATACTTGAAAAATCGTGACAATAAGTTATTGTTAAACTGTCTTACAGACAAGTCATTGATTGAACAAATGCAAGAAACAAGCTAAGCAAGGTTACAAATGAAAATGATCCTTATTTGTTCATCTCTTTTCACAATAGTTGCTAAAAAATTTCATACTTCATTAGAACAAAGCAAGAAGTTTCCTAGGAGCTTTTCCAGTGGCGCGACACTTAGACGCAACCTCTTCTACTTTAAGAAGATGTTCCGCGTGCTTTGCTTCAACCATAGCCCTTTTCTCCTCTGCTTCTTTGTGTATCATAGCTATTTTGTTCATCATCTTCTCTGCTTGTTCCGCCTTCTTTTTCTCCAAGCATTGCTGCATTCATTTACGCTCCTAAGCTATAGCAAAAAACTTTACCAAGAAAACTCGAGATTCCAAAATCCAATGCAAAATTTTACCTCAATCTTCTTTAGTTGTGCCTCAAGTGTTGCTTCCTTTATTTTCACCCAAGCCCCTATAAAAGCTTTTTTCTTATGTGCCCTGTTCAAGACAATAAGGTTTCGAATTATGATTATTTAGTTATGGATCAATCTAATTTCCTTTCCTGATAATAAAAAAAAAAAAAAAAAATGGCGACTTATTTCAGAATATTTTAACGCGTTAGTTCCCCTTTAACAAATATCTTACTTATTCTCTACTTTACTCTTTTCACTCTCTTCCCATGCTTTGATTAAGGACATCCTCTTCTGTGTTTCGACTCGGGAAAGCTGCGTATCTGAACATGAACATCAAGAATGTTAACAAACCGAAACTTTAATTCACACATTAAGCTTGTTAAATGTTAATACTATATATTGAGCAAAGTAATTTTTAATTTCAGTAGGGCAGATGAAGCATATATATAATATATACCTCTATCAAGTGACCCTTCGGAAGGCTTTTCCCCGGTAGGATTTTCTTCCAATGCTTCTGTCACTTCTGTGCACAAATTCACAATCAATTCCGGTGTAAACTAAAAAAAGGGCAAGTATAGCATCAATTTGGACGAAAACGATACTCGGATGTTATCCTAGGAATAGGGCATGTCACATGAAAATATGTTAGTAAGCTTGATAGATACGGAGTATATGGTTCATTAATCTTAGGCCGTCTAATAGCATGTTTTTAAGGTGATGGTTGAAGCCCAACTATTATAGTTATTCTTAATACGCTCTCTCACTCAAATGTCCATTGGGCTTGAAGAGTGGTTAGTGTGGACAGGCTCCCCCATACCGTGTGCTAAGGTTCCACTCCGAGGGTTTTTGAGGGGTTTTGAGGTCGCCAGGATTCGAACCCGTGACCTTTGGTCACACTGGCTCTGATACCATGATAGATGAACCATCTCAACCAAAACCTTAAGGTGATGGTTGAGGCCCAACTATTATAGTTATTCTTAATACTTAGAACGGGGCCCCATACCCAATCATTTGTTCTTGTTTGCTAGCAGAATGTTAGGTTGAGTAGTGAGTACGAGTATTTGGTATTTGCTACAAAAACTAAGTTTTCCTATTATACATGGCCTCAAATTGTCTTGTAGAATCAGGCCTCTCAAATTCATTTGATAGCCCTGATTAATTTGTACTTCACCTTTGTACATTGGTTGATGAAATTGAACATTTGACATCCTACCATTCATTTCTTGACAGATTTAATTACAAGAATAGGATAATTGTAGGAAATACTAAGCACAAGAAAGGTGTTGCATTAACCAATTGACAGTATTAATTGGTGTGATCACAAGAAAGGTGTTGCATTAACCAATTGACAGTATTAATTGGTGTGATCGATTTATGGAGCTTTCGCTACATTGGCCAGATACGACACTGGTTTCAGAGTGTCGAGCGAGCATGGCTATTTTGTGTAAGAGGTTCGTGTTTTGAGGCTAAAGTGAACTGCCCAACTTATACCGTGTCATGTATCAGACATGTTATCAACTGTCAAAGTAAAGTATCAAAATAGCATAAATTAAATTTAATAACACTGAGCAATTCACGTATCCAAGATTAAACTATTTCCTTTTTAATTCACGGTATCAGCTTCATAAGGAAAATATATTTGTAAAACGACATTTAATCACCAAAAATTACCGTTCTCTCAAAAACGTACTCCATAGCTCATCAATTACCTAACATGAAATTTTATACCCTATGGTTGAACAAATACTCAAGGCCAATTCATGCAGTCGCGACTTCCTAACATAAACCAAACGATCACTTGTAAAATATCTTTCGGACCTTTATTTTTACCAAGCTTATGCAAAAAAATACTAAATCACGAGAATTATAAATAATTGAGAGCTATGACAATTTTAACTTACTTTTTATGTAAGTAGTAGAGGCTGGTACAATCGCAGTTTCTTTCTCTGACACCGGTTCTTGTGTTTCTACCACCTTTGTTGGCGTCTCTTTTGGCAGCGCTTCTGGTAGCAGCCGTATAGTTTCAGCCTCTACCGTCTTGCTCTCCTCTGCCATATGTTAGTGCTTACTTACACCTTACAAAAAAAAAATTGCAACAAAGAAGTGTAAATTTGCAAACTAATATTTAGTATATGTCTAACTTATACCATTATTTGTGCAATTGTGTATAATATAAGAAATTGAGTGAAAATTCTTAAATTTTTTTAATTGAAAAAGAAAAGAGTGTTGCTGAGGGAGTGAGATAAGGCAAGATTTGATGGATGGTAGGTGCAAGGTAAGTAGGTAACAAAGATTAATATGGAAGAAAATATTCTTGTCAATGTCATTTTTGTACATTTTAATTTGTGTAATAAATGACGAAATAATCTTGCATTTGTTAATTCTGAGATATAATAGGTAATATATTTTGGTGTCGATAGGGAGTATCCTCCACGGACTGTTGGAACAATCTATGTCGCAATATAATCACTAATCATACGTCTATAACTTTAATTGTGTATTCCCTCTGTTCTATTTAACAATTTACACCTGCTTTATTTTGTAAGGGAAAAAAAAAACAAGTGTAAACTATTGATTGAGACGGAGGGAGTACATATTTTCTATGTAGTTGCTTTATGTGGAGGACTGATTTTTTTTGTACGTTTACCTCTTTCAAAGTTATGTTATTTTTTGTTTTAACTTTTACTACATGGGAGGGGAAATGGTAACTGGTAAGTTTACTGTGCAGGATTAGCCGATTAGGACAAAGTAGGTAATTGTTGATATTGTAGTAACAATTTATATCTATTTTTATCATTGTATGTTTATTGTTTGTATCTTTTTTGATAAATTTGAAGGATTGTTACTTAAGATGGAACAATAATCGGTATCCATATTTGGTTCTAGCAATGTATCAATGTCGATGAAAAACATCATCTTGGACCGAAATTGGCCTTTCGCTTAAGAAAATCATTCGAAAGTTGGAACAATTGCTAGACTTGTTAAACAAAATACTTACAGTGATCAAATAGGCCAAATGTAACTTTGAATATAGTTATGAATCGAACTAAAGTAAGGTGTCGCGCGGTTCATAATCAAAATATATATTCTTATTTATCCACCATCTTTAATAAAAACATTTATATTGTATTATTAACTCTCATAATTCTCTTAATAATAACTCAAAATTAATAAATTATCATACAAATGTGAAACAAAGTACACCCCAGAAATTTATATAGCAGAATAACTTGAGTCATCGATCTCCTGATCCTTTTGAGCATAAACTGTAAACAAGACAAATGTACCATACAATACAGTGGCAATGGCGGTGAAATTGACCAGGTACGCCTCCGAGCCAAATTTCGGGAGGCCAGAGCTCTCGAGGAAAGTAAGCTTCTCCAGGAATCCAATGGCTGCATTTGCAACAGCTAATACATAGACAAACATCCCAAACAGGACATGCCATGGCATTGATTCGGCTCGTAGGGATGGACTTCCTCCAGGGTAGAAGAATATTATGAATCCATATATCCACTGCAAATTATTTTAGCAAAAATACTTATTCTTGATAAAAATTACTTAAAACAAGTCTCCAAAATAATCATGTATCTTGCATATACTTCAATTTTTCCTGTTTTTCTATTTGGTTTTTAGCAAATTCATACAATTCGCTCATCTAAGCGAATTTAAAATGAATTGAAGCGAATTTAGATGAAAACGAATTGCGAATTAATTCACGGCCTGTTTGGGAACTTGCATTTCATTTAGAAATGTGTATTTGGTACAAATTCATTGTTTGGCAATCCCAAATCTTTGGATTTGGATTTGTTTCAAATCCAAGTCCAAATCCCTACCCCTTAAATTTAGCTTATTCTAAATGACACCCCAACCCCATGTTATTTCCAAATCATCATTCCAAATTACAACTTTCAAATCATGTGATTCAAATGAAATTAGTGTTGCCAAACGCTACCTCAAGGAATTTGTTCCCCTCGAGGCTCGAGCCAAAGTGTGAATCAATACCGGTATTAACGAGGAGGATCTCAGAATGCATTTTGCTCACCTAATCAACCGATACTGGAAGAGTATTTACATACATGCAAGAAACCTAACCAATCAAGCAGGCGAGATGAACAATTTAACTGGAGAAGATTACCTGGATGCCGTAGAGGGAAATAACCCCAATCCCAAGCCAAGAGTGCAGGCTGTACAAGTTAAGGATTGAGCTCTCATTATGGAACTTGAAAGCAGCAGATATTCCAACAATGCCTAGTATTAGCGCGACAGCATGCAGCACAAGATGAATCACTTTCTTCACGTCTTTCTTCAAGGGAAGAGATTTGTAGCTTACGATTGCTGCATTTTAAAAATTCAGTGGTTAAGAGAATGACGGTATACAGTTATGTTGTAGACTAATCATGTACTCTGTATTAGCCGATATTTTACCTTCACCTCCGATTATTATGAAACCAATCAACATCAGAACAGGATGTATCTGACAGGAAAATCAGTAATTTTGTGAGTATGACATCTATGGGATTGTAAATTACCGTCATTAGACTAATAACAGGCATAATAAGATAATATAAATCACGGTGTTAAGATGAAAATGCACAAAAAAGAGCGTACCGTCAAAGAAAAGTGACACAGTTAAACATCTACAATGCAACAGCCATAACTTTTGTCAAAGGCTCAAAGCATTGTAGCTACATGCCTACATCTTCAGAATTTGATACCAGGCACTCTAGTTTTATAGAAGTATGTTATTTTGGAAATGCAATTATCAAAAATTTCTTAGTTAAGAATTCGATTCACAATGTATTACTGTGACTTTTCCTGTCAAAAAAAATTAACATCGCCCTTTTGTACCATACTTTCTAGCATCTTAGTTGGTAAAATACAATGCTTTCCCTCATAGCAGGACACAACTTGGTAGCTGATTTATGTGTGAAACCGCGTCTGAACAAACAATTTGTTCTCTTATAAACATTATATGAAGTGAAAACAACTAGAGTTCTTGTCTACGAAGGATAGATTAGATGAATGTAGACTGAAAGCGATGAAATATAAAAGCTGAGTAGTTTAGCAAATATGAACAAAATGTATACCAAGGGTCAATCACTTCCGAAAGAGACAGCAAGCCAAGAAGGGTAGTATCAGAAAGAGATTTGAAGGATTGCAAAGCAAGACAATTCAAATGCACCACATGAATCAAGCTAAATACAGGAGTACAAGATTACCTTATGCCCACCAATTAAAATAAGACAAAATGAAAGGATAAAAAACAGCCAGCAACACCAAACATCGCGATTAGCTGATTATACATCTGCTTGGTATTTTACATACAAATTATACAAAAAAATGCCAAAAGCCTGTCTTCTATTCAAATGAAGTTACTGAGGAAATAAAATGTCAATGAGCTTTTGTGTTGGTTTTAAATAATACGGAGTACTGATTTGCTACAACCCGACACTTATCTCCTAATGTCAATTTCCTTAAAACTCGAGTCTCAAATACAAAAATGTCTAGTTTTTTCTACGGTATTACGAGAGATTGAAAGACTGGCAAACATATAATCAACCAATAAATTTTGAAAAAGTCTAATTTAGTTAGGTGGCCATTTATAAACAGTTACCCAGGCTCAAGAAAGTTCCAAGATACATGTGAAAAATTTATTGCCACATCACAGCTCTTTGAACCTCAAGTAAACTAACCAACCACAAATACACTACAGAGAAGTAACAGTTGATCACTTGTAACATACTCCCTCCCATTCAATATAATCACTACACTTTCCAAAAATGGATTATTCAACTCGTTCCGGTTACACACACACACAAAAAGTTCAAAACTCAAAAGCAGACTATAGTCGCGAAAAAAATTAGCTCATAGAGTCATAGATAACAAAAATGGATGGTCCCTAGAGACATTAATGTTAAGTGTGAGGACAATTAAATTGTGCCCTAGATCACCTATTAAAAATCTATATCATAATAAAAAGCTATCATTTTGTTTGACTAATACTAGTAAACAAACAGCAAGATTGTGTTTAACACAATCAAGCAGCCATCCAGAAACTTATAATACTAGATACTTAATACTACTGCATACTCCATCTTAAAAATAGTAAGACCCTGTTCTTTTGGACTTAATTTCAGTTTATTTCAGCTCGATTCAGTTCAGTTCAGCTCATTTAGTTCAGTTCAGTTGAATTCAGCTCTTTTCTGTACAAATTAACTCTTACTTTAGTTCAGTTCAGTTCAGCTCCATTAAGTTCAGTTCAGTTCTAGACAGTTTCAGTCCAAAAGAACAGAGCCTAATTTAGCTAACGACTATCGTGGAAGCTAGAAAAATTCTAAGTTCATTATTAAAGAATTTAAGTAATGAGTGAGCCTCAGCCATCCCCGTAAGCTTCTGTTCACTACCTATCACCACTGCGGCTCAATGTAGACTGCTTCAGTTTCAGGTCAATCACACGCAATGAGGCACAAGTAGTCATCCTTCTTCCCCTCCCACTCGAGGAGGGTGTGTGAAAACACGGTTGGTGACATAAAGGCAGAGAGCCTCCACCAAAGGCTTTGGGTGCAAGTAGCACAAATGACTCAATGGTTCACTGAATTTTGCAACTTACACCAAGTGACCAAGTATTGAATTTCCCTACACTCTACATCCATGTGAAAGAACGCGACTCTTAGACATCATACGACGTGAAATACTAAGTCAAAAGCTAAATTGTTGGTCGAGGTTCAATCTATGGTTTTATAGGGAAGCACTGATCATGTTTAATTTGAATTCATGAAACATATGCAATTTTTATTTTATATGCTATTCTCCAACAAATATTAAAAATATTGGTCTAACAAGAATCATCTCATTTCCATCTGGTTCTCAATCAAAGACTTATCCCAACCCAACAAATAATAAGCACACAATCACATCCATTAAATTTAGGGAACAAAAAACAGAGAGAGTGAACAAAAAAATTGTGATATATTAAAGTACTTTTTTACGTCTCAGTCATTTGTTTACCTTTAATATTCAATGTGAGGGGTATTTTAATCGAAGGTTAAACAAATGATTGAGAGTTTAGAAAGATGGAGTACAAGTGAAGAAAGAACTGACATTAAAGATGAGGTTTTTGTTGGAAGAGTCCCACGCCAAGCCACCTCTGAAGCTAATACACCACACCAACACCATCACCGCCGCCGCAACAGCCAAAACATGCACCACAATAGTCAACGGTGTTGCCTTCACTACTGCCGCCATCTTCCCGCCCTTTTGTGTCTTTTTCTGTATAGTTTGATATCAGCTATGTTTTTCTGGGAGGATCCTGCAGACGTTACAAGTGTTCAGTCTTTGAACTAAAACCAAAAAAACAGTGTTTTATACGGAATATATCTTCCTTTCTTTTCTTCAAAACTGGCCGTTGGATTGAAGAGAGAAAATTTTCGATTAAGATAGAGAGATTTAATGCCACTCCTTATTAAATGAGGTATCTATAATTATAACGACCAATTGACGTGGACCCGTATGCTCCTCCAAAATTCGTGTAACTTCTTCATCCATATTCAACTACCTAGATAGAGTCCAAGACCAACTGCTAAGCTGACAAGGTGACAATCTGTACCCTCAGAAATATTTGGATAAAATGGGGTCATTTAAAATTTGGAGTAGTCACTCAAACAATACTCCCTCCTATTCACTATAATTGCCCCACTTTCCATAAACGGATTATTCAAGTAATTGCCCTGTTTCCTTTTTTGGTAAATTTTACTCTTATTTTATTCATCCCTCTCTCCTCCCACTAAGCCCCACAAAACTCTTTTACTTTTATTTTATTATTTTCTTTAAGGTTTTGGCCCCACAATTCCTTATTTAACTAATAATAATTCACCCCTCTCTCCTATCATCAACCCCACACAACTCTTTTACTCTTATTTTAATAATTTTCCTTAAGTACCGCGCCCATATCAAATGGGGCGATTATAGTGAATGGGAGGGAGTATTACATTATCTGAAAAATATTGTTATTTCTCATATAAGTATATTATTATCGACTATCGACTGACCACTTCAATATTATCTGTGAGTCCGTGGTCGTCTTAATTGGTGATCGCCAATTCTCATTAAACACGCACATTTTTCGTCACAAGCTGAAGTTGGGCTAAATATCGCCATTTTAAGATTTAGCAACGAAATGTGACCATTTTAACGACAAACGGTTATAGTTTAGAAAACAAAACATTTCCGTCTTAAATAGGTCACATTTTTTACCCTGTTACCCATCTTTAGCAAGACATTGATTGGTGATATACTTATTCTACTGTTTAACATCCACATCATGACAGATTCTAATTACGGAGTATTTTTTAACTTGGTTATGCTACTAGTGAAATGTTAAGAGCACTCAGGCCCTGTTCTTTTGGACTTCAAGTCACTTAATTTCAGATCACTTCAGATCCTATAAGTTCAGTTCAGTTCAGTTCAGATCCATTAAGTTCAGTTCAGATCCATTAAGTTCAGTTCAGTTCAGATCCTATAAGTTCAGTTCAGTTCAGATCCTATAAGTTCAGTTCAGATCCTATAAGTTCA